>JAPYYJ010001040.1:0-14746 GCA_028533885.1 Nasua narica | reverse complement strand
GGCAATATGGGGCAGTCTACAAGGCAGGAAGAGAGTTCTCATCGGAACCATGCCAGGCACCCTGATCAGGGAGAAAACAAATCTTTGTTGTTTGAACCACCCAGTCTGGGGTTTATCACACCAACCCATGCAGACTAAGATAAGTACGTTTCTCGCTGGTGTTGCGAGGCTTAAATGGGTTACACACAAAGTGCTTACAGAGGTGCGGGTACAAAGCAAAATAGCCTCCATTGCTATCATCATCTGTGATGGGCCATGGAATGGCCCTGGGTAACTGGAATGGAGGTGAGGTTTGTGTCTTCATCGATTCCCTATGTTTCCTGCTCCCATTTCCCAGAAACTTTATTGATTCATCGATTCATCAATCGTTCATCCTTTAAGCCACCACTTGCTAAGGGTTCGCTTTGTTGCCTGCCCCGAGAGCTCCATTCTCTCCATTTGGCAGACATTTCCAGAGGCCCCAGGGGTTAACCAGGCCTGGTCCCTGCTCCCAGGATGCTTCCGGGGGAGGGAGGGACCCAGAAAATGACAGCTCAGAGGAACATTCCCCTGAGGGAGCCAGGAGAGCCCCAAGAAGGCTGCCCAATCCTGCAGCAGCTGAGGGACTCCCAGAAGGAAGAGGTGCTCGTTCTAAGCCACGAGGACAGGTGGGACTTGCCTGGACAAAAAGCAGCCATAAGGAGCACTCCAGGCAGAGAGAAAGGAGGCGGCGAAGCCAAGGAAGGGAGGAGGACTTACACGACCTGCCCGGGCCCGCAGACCCCAATGCTCCGGCAGTCCCTGAGCCCACACGAGAAGCCCCAACAGGGTCCTGGTGGGCAGCAGGCTCCCTTCTGCCATACCCCCACCCCTCCAGCCTGGGGCAATGGCCATGACCACTTCTGTTCCAGCCCACACAGGTGACATTCATCGAATAGAGCTGTCATCATGTGGCACGCTTTTGCCAGATTCCCCATGCAGCCAGGGAGAACAATGTGGAGTCAGGCCCTTGAGGGGGGTCCCTGGGCCACCAGCGGACTCTTCTGGACAACTCACACCTTGAAGCAGACTCTGCCAGCCCGGAAGCTTCTCCAGGCTTCCCAGGATGAGTGCCCTCCAGAATGGCTGGTGTCGGACACTGGGGTTCCTGGAAGGAAACCGGGGGGGCGGGGGGAGGGCAGGTTTTTGAGGGCATTCCTGGGTCTGTCTCTAGGCCATTGCAGACCCCTCAACACCAGAGACAGGGGAGGGCAACAAGGCCCCCAAGGCCAACAGCAGAGCTGGGCCTAGACAGGCGCAGGAGGAGAGGGTCCAACATTTCTAGGCGAGAGCGCCACTTACCTGACATGGCCTCTTCCCCCACAGTCCTGCAAGGGAGCTGTGCCCAATTTATAAATGAGGGCTTGCTTGTCTGAAGTATCTGGAACATTTCTGAGCTCATGTCCATTGACTGAACGGAGGGGGAGTTGGGATTTGAACACCCACCTGTCTGGCCGGGAACAAGGACGGAAGTCAGCATGGCTACGGGTGTTGGGGGAGGGGGCAGGGGGACAGAGAGAGAAGCCCTGGGCCCGGAAGGCCTGTGACTGGCACAAGACCCCACTACTCCTTTCTGCACGCAGGCAAGGAACAGCTGAGGGCCACTCGGACGCGGGAGCCAAGATGGCTTCAGGGTGACAAGTGGCCTCCGGATGCAGCAGAGAGATGAAACAGACCCAGGAGCGCCCTTCACCCACTTCTGCTACTTAACCCTTTAACCTTGGACCAACGTTGGAGCCTCTCCAAGACTCAGGTTCCCCATCTATATATTAATAGCACTTATCCCCTTAGGAGGTTGTTGGAGTCTTAACTTATTATTTATTTATTTTTAAGTAGGCTTCATGCCCTGCGTGGAGCCTAACGTGGGACATGAACTCACGACCCTGAGATCGAGACCTAAACTGAGATCAAGAACCAGACGCTTCACCAACGGAGCCACCCAGGCGCCCTGGGGGATGTCAGAGTTTTTAAAATAAGATATTTATTTTAAAATAAATAAATAAGATGATGGCTGTCAAATGTCTGGCTTCTAGCAGGTTCTACGGGATTCCTTCTCCCATTCCTGGCCACCACTTTACTTTTCTTCTGCTAACTTCCCTTCTCCGTCACAAACAGGCTGCTCCGGGGGGTCAGGGCGCAACAGCACATGAGTAGGAGGGGCTAGAACTGAGAGCGTGGGGATGGTGGGGTCACTCAGCCACCTGTGAGGCTCATTTCCCCTTTGTCGGCCTCATTTCGACACCTGAGAAACAGGAGGAAGAGGGTTGAGTTGGCCCCTTTCGGACATCCCTTCTGGCTGTAAGAGAAGTGAATACTGACTGTGGGTCCTGGGGCATGCAGCCTTCCTCCAGGCCATCAAAGAGACCTATTCCACAGAACGAGGTCCGTATCTGTCCAAATACACCCATTCTCCCTCATCCCGTTGCAGTGGGTCCCCTGGATGAAAGCCTTCATGTCCCAGCTCCCCTCGTAGCAAGATGGGACCCATAATTAACTTCTGGTGGACGGAAGTGCCATGTGGCAACTTCTGGGAATTTATCTTAAGAGACAGCTGTGTACCCTTACCCCTTTCTCCATCCCTTCCTTTTTCCAGAAGGCTGGAATGGAGGGAATGACCAGAACGGCCATTTGGGCGTGAGGTCCTTAGGAATGGAGGCCACGTGGGGCACACAGCAAGCTAGAAGAATCCTGGGCCCCTGGGGGCTTCATGGAGACAGGCACCAAGGCAGCCCAGATAGCCTCCCCCTGGACTGTTTGACGGCAGAGAAATCAGATTTTATTTCCCTTAGGCATTGTTATTTTGATCTTTGTTACTTGCAGCCAAAGCTTACAAAAATTGCCAGGGGAAAGTCTGCATGATCTGTATATAAAGCACATGATATGTGAATGGGGGGGGGCACCCAGAGCCTTGCTTGTACCCAAGTGGCTTGCCGCGCTCTCGTCGCTCCGCACAACCGGCCGGATCGAAAAATCCAAATGGGCTTCACACAGGTGAGTGCGCATGCGCGAGTGTGGTCTCTGTCAGTCTCCTGAGGATGCAAATATTCTGAACTAAACAGAGAAAGCGCTCTCCCAGGGTGTGAGTGCAATCCAGATTTCCTGAACTGCAGCTTTCCTGAGCTATCCAAGAAGTTAGCTCCTCTAGCCTGTAGGGCGGGGCGGGGGGAGTGTGCTGGGGGGCTGAGGGAATGCAGGCCCCCTCCTTTGATTTGCATTGTAGTTGACTCAGAGCTCTAGCTGGGCCCTCCAGGCTGAGGGTGCTCATTGTCTCCCTGTGAGCATTAGTCTTCAAACACATGTGCGCGCAGCAAAGACGGAGTGTCTATTAACAGGGACGATGATTAGCGATCCGTGTATTAAGGTCATGTTTATACTTCCATTGTCAACGGTGGTCATTATTTATCTGAAAGGAGGCCTTTCTCATTTACTGGGCATCACGGCTATGAGTAAGAGCATGTGGAGGGCTTAATAATTTTCATATGGTGGGGACTGGAGCAGAGAGGGCTGAGGCTCCCTGTGGCAGCCAGGGGAAGGGCCATCCCATCCCAGTCCCGTGTGGGACTGGCCCACATCACAGACTGGGAAGCACATCCAGGAGACAGGAGAGGGGATGGTCAGACAGCACCTGGTGCCCTCTGATGGAGCTCCGGCTCCTTGGCCCAGACCAATGACCTCCTAGGATACCAATGGAATTTGCAGATGTGAACTCAGACCCTCCTTCAGGAATTCTGTAGAAATCGTGGAAAGCCAGAGGCAGGATACACGACCAAATCTGTCATTCCCCAAATGAGAAGCAAGTGCATTTTTGGCAAGGACAGCTGGCGGGAGGCAGTGCGGTGTTGGGGAAAGAGAGCAGGGTTTGGAACTCAAAAGAGGTGGGATAGGATCTCTACTGGTTTGTGTGACCTTGAGTAAGTCCTTAAGCCTTGCTTTCCTTATCTGTGAAATGGGGTAACAACACATGCCCTATGGGCCAATGTGGAGAATTGCATAAGATAATGCATGAGATTTTCCAAGAAGGCCAGATACAATATGGCTGACCCTTGGACAACTTGGGGGTTCAGGGTGCCAACCCCCTGCACAATTGCAAATCTGCAAATAACCCTTGACTGCCCCTAAAACTTAACTACTAATAAGCTACTGTTGACCAGAAGCCTTACCAATAACGTAAACAGCCTGTGAATGCATATTTTGTAAGTTCTATATATTGTATACTCTATTCCTGCAATAAAGTAAGCTAGAGAAAAGAAAATATTATTAAGAAAATCATAAGGTGGGGGGCGCACGCCTGCGTGGCTCAGTAGGTAAAGCATCCGACCCTTGGTTTCAGCTCAGGTCATGGTCTCAGGGTTGTGGGATCGAGACCCTCATTGGGCGTTCAGTGCAGGGTCTGCTTGTTTCTTTAACTCTGCTCCTCCCTCTGTATGCTCACTCGCTCGCTCACTCTCTCTCTTTCTCAAATAATAAATAAATAAAATCTTAAGGGCTCCTGTGTGGCTCAGTGGGTGAAAGCCTCTGCCTTCGGCTCAGGTCATGATCTCAGGGTCCTGGAATCAAGCCTCACATCGGGCTCTCTGCTCAGCGGGGAGCCTGCTTCCCCCTCTCTCTTTGCCTGCCTCTCTGCCTGCTTGTGATCTCTCTCTCTCTGTCAAATAAATAAATAAAATCTTTTAAATATAAATAAATAAATAAAATCTTAAGAAAATCATTACGAAGAGAAAATACATTTACAGTACTGCACTGTATTTATGAAAAAGAAATCTGCACATTAGTGGACACAGGCAGTTCAATGCCTTGTGCGTTACTTTCCTTCTCCTTCCTCCATAAATCAGCCACATTGTCTTCTGAAACATAGAGAAGGGTCTGGAAAGAGTGTGCAAGGAATGTGCTTCTCTTGATAGAAGATCACGTTAAATTCATCTCTTTTTCTCTCATGGATATTAGAGCTTCAGAGGTCGGAGGAAGTGGCCAGCAGAAGGGAGGTTTATTTGAAACAAGTATTTGCAAGGGTCTCTCATGTCACAGCCATTGGAATCCATGACAGTCTCCACTTAAATCGTTCACAGGCCCCACGGGGCTGGGCTCGTGGAGCGGAGCGAGTCAGGAAGGGCTGCGGTGATGTTGGAACTGATCATTGGACTTTCAACTGGTTAAATAGTTGTGTTCCCCAAGGGTAATGACCGCTAGCCTCGGATCAGCCCAGGGGAGGTCTCCAGCCGCCTTGGAGGGGTATTATCAATGCGTTCCATAAAGGATGAGAAAATCTGCTTATCAAATTCAGGTGCCAGAAAAAGCTACTCAGGAAGACACAAAAATTATCAGGACGGTTACAAACATACTTTAGCCTAATCCTCACAACCATCGCCTGAGGCTGGGATTGTTTTGTTACCCTCATTACACGCTTGAGGAAGCTCGGGTTTGGACGGGGTACGTGACTCACCCAAGGCCACACGGCCTGAGAGTAGTGGGGCCCAGATTTGAACAACGGTCCAACGGAGCTCATCCCGGTGTTGTTGCGTATACTTGCCATTCCCAAGAACCTGGAGAAGAAGGCGAGAAAGGGGTCCCTCCGGACTCCATTCATTCTTTCCTCCGACCAATACTTGGAAAACACCCTGTACCCCTTGGGCACATTCTCGGTCCTGCGGATACAGGGGAAGCAAGAGTGTCCAGAGCGATCCGGCCCCAGCAGTCCAGGGAGAGGAGGGCGCTGCGGGAGGCGGACAATTGAAAAAAAAAAAAATACATAGGAATGTGAATTAGGTAATTTTAGAAAAAGTGGTAACATAGCCAAAACAGATATTGAGTGCCAGATACTGTTCTAAATTCAACAATCCCATGAGGTAGGTGATCTCATTACCTCTACTATACAGATAAGGGAAACTGAGGCGCAGAGAGCTTGAGTGCCCAAAGTCGCAGGGCTCCTGCTAAGAGGGGGCCATCTACCTTCGGAGCTTGCACAGTGCCCTGCTCGGCGTTCTGACGAGCACAGGGCGAGGAAGGGCACTGGCTGGAGGGGGTCAGGGAAGAGCAACATGACGCTGAGTAAGGTGGTCAGTGAAGGCCACTATGTGGGCGCTGCATCTGAACCTGAAGGAGGAGCCCTGAGTCGTGTGAAGCCTGGGAAACAGGCAGAGGCCCAGAGTGGCTGAAATTGACCAAGCCGGGGATCAGAGGGACGGGCGGAATCAGGTCATTGCAGGTTTTGTAGGTCATCGCAAAGGGTTTGGACTCTTCCCCACTGTGAGAAGTCCAGGCAGAAGTTTACATAGAGAAAATGGTCAGGGTCCATTCTCCGTGCAATCTGGCCCTCCTGGGTTTGCGAATGGAACATAGAATTTTTTTTTTTTTTTGGTAGAGAGGAGAGAGATTACAAGTAGGCAGAGAGGCAGACAGAGAGAAAAGGAGGGAAGCAGGCTCCCTGCTGAGCAGAGAGCCCAATGCGGGCTTGATCCCAGAACCCCGAGATCATGACCTGAGCTGAAGGCAGAGGCTTTAACCCACTGAGCCACTCAGGCACCCCAGGACACAGGATTTAATAGTCCTCTGAGCACCCACCTTGGGCCAGCCCCACTGCTCAGTGCTGCCACATCTTCCTGAACCTTCTCTACTTTCCCTACTTGTGTTCAAAAGCTCAGGACCCTACCCGGGTCTTTTGAGTGCCCAGCTGGGGACAACCCAGGGCCTAGCCTGGACTTCTGAGGGCTCACTGTGCCCTGTGGATTTCCCCCATGCTGAGCGGGGACCTGGAGGACACACAGAGTCCCTAGCTCACACGCTCAGAGGTTTGCTTGATCCTTTAGCACAAGTCATTGAACCCACCAAGATGGGACTTCCCAGTAAGAAATGTGAGGCCTGCCCTTGGATTCAGAAGACCAATCAGAAGTGTTGGGGAGGAGTGTGAGCTGGGGAGATGGGGATCCAGGGCGAGGGGGTGAGGAGGGAGGGGGTGAGCTGGGAGAAGGGCAAGCCAGGGAGGTCAGAGAGTCAGGAGGGGGACACAGAGAGGGATAAGAGCTGAAGAGCAGAGAGGCAGGAAGGGGCAGATAAGGAGGGAGGGATTGGGGAGGAGGGGGAGCTAGAGAGGATGGGAAGGAAGAGAAAGGAGAACCAAGGAGCGAGGGGAGCTGTGGAGGAGAGAGTCAGGAAGAGGAGCTAGGGGAGGAGGGAGAGTCAGGAAGGGGAGCTAGGGGAGGAGGGGGAGTCAAGGAGAAGGATGAATCCTGGAAGAGGGAGAGTCAGGGAGGAGGAGGAGCGAGGGAGGAGGGGAAGGAAGAGAAAGAAGAATCAAAGAACAAGAGGAACAGTGGAGGACGGAGAGTCAGGAGGGGGAGCTAGGGGAGGAGGGAGAGTCAAGGAGAAGGATGAACCAGGGAGGAGGGAGAGTCAGGTTGGAGAGGGAGCGAGGGAGGAGGGGAAGCAGAGAGGAGGGGAGCTCAAGGAAAAGGACTCAGGAATTAGGAGGACAACCGCACTCTTGGAATGAACCAACTGAATGGCGATGGGGTGGCTAGGCCAGGCTCCTGCTCATCCATGTGCTTCCTTCTTTCCACTTGTCCCCACTCCATAGGGGCTCCTGGAGCAGGGGCTTGGCGGCCTTGTCAGCAGCATGACCTAGAGAAGGGCTGGCAGGGAGTGGGCCCAGATCCGTCGATGTTGGAGGAGGGAAGGCTGTGGGAGATGGTGTCCCGCTGCAGGAAGCTCCTTCCGGACTGCTGGGGCAACTCTGCCCGGAGCAGCTTCGAGAAGGGCCCGGGTGTTGTGCTGGAGCATCAGCCGGGAGCGGTTGGGGGTCAGGACATCTGCTGTGGGGAAGCCTAAACGGGAATAACTCCAGAGGGCAGAAGGAGAGCTATTTCAGTACTTTACAGGAAGAATGTTCAAACAATCTGGCACACGCTGAAATGGGCTGGCTTGTGAAGCAGGGAGCGCTCTGTCACGGGGGATGTTCAGGTAGAGAGCGAGGGATCACAGAGGACCTGGGAGGGAGGCTTCCGCCTTCCACAAACACGGAGCGCCCGCTGGCTGCCAGGCCCGGGGCAGGGTGCGGGGAGCGCTGGGCAGAATCAGACCCAGCCCGGGCCTCAGGAGGCCGCACTCTGTGGCAGACATCCACCAGGAAAGCCAACATGCCAGGAATGTGATCTGTGTGGTAAGAGTGGTCCCTGCCAAACATGGGGGAAGAAGATGGGACAAAACAGACCGAAGGCCGTGCTGACAAAGGGAAGCCATCGAGAAGCAGTGGGCACTTGCTTAGCAGCTACAGAAGGCAGGGCCCAAGGGGCTAGTGCTCCCGTTGCTCCAGATTGGGGCCCTCCCCTCCAGGCATGGGCAGGCAGGAGAGGTGGCAAGATGGCGGCCAATGGTGCTCCCGGAAGCCCGGCCAGGCCGCAGTCCTGGGTCTCCACACTTCTGGTCACTGGTCGAGGGGCCTTCAGTCACCACAAAACTGAGCCAGATCCCCACAATCAGAGCTGCTGCAGCATTCTTGAAAAACGCTTCCCATGAAGACACGCAGCAGGGTATGAAACCTTCTCGTGTGTCATCCTAAGACATTTCAACCTCACATTTGTCCGTGGAAGACAGGGAGCAGTTTTTGGGTTCTTAAAATAGAGTTTCAACCATTGTAAGATGGTTTTACCTTTTCATCAGCCATTTGTGTGAAGAGCGCTTCTCATCGAAGGGGGCTGTGACCACGTTGTCATCAAAGAGTGCTGGTGCGTTTCCTGCATTGGGGCAAGGCCTAAGATCACAGAAGCCCTCACCAGTGTGAGTGGCAGGGCCATGGGTAGACAGGACCTCTCCCTACGATGTTTGCCATTTTTGAGGGGAGTCTATAATTATTTTCAAATTAAAAGATTAAAAAAAAAACAACAACAAGCAAACCTCCAGCATCGCATGCAGACATATTAAGCATTAAACCCGACACAAAAACAAGTTCTGGAGGCAGCTGTTTCTCATTTAATTAATTTTTGAAGGAAGGCTTTTGGAAGCTTATTTAAATTGCTTATTTATTTATAGTATGCTCCCTTATACATTTTATTTTCCTAGCATACTTCTATAAACTAGAGAAAAAACCATAATTTATTTTTTTAGGGTTTTTGTTTGTTTGTTTTGTTTCTTTTGCTTTGCCCTCTGGTATCTTTCGTGTCTCTGACGTGCCCGTGCATGGCTAACTTTCTAGGTGGGCTCCAACTAGGGAAAGGGTAAGGCTGCTGTCCAGGGGGTGGGGGCCTGTAAGCATGTGGGGGAGTCATCAGGGCTCCCGGAGGCGGGGGTTCCCAGGAGCTAAAGGGCAGGGCAGCCTGTAGGGGCAGGGCTGGGCGCGCTGGGGTCCCTGAAGTGAAAGGTGGTGGCGTTGGGACAATGATGAGAAGGGGTAAGGGAGCGCTGACCCAGGGTCAGAGTAAGAGGAGAGATTTGTTCCCAAAAGGTGGGCTGCCCCTCAAAGGAGCTCTTGGACGCTATTCCGGCCAGTAGAGTGCCAAAAAAGGGAGGGCCAATAAAGAATGGCCTTTCTGCCCTGGAAAAGCAGGCCTTGTATCCTGGTCTCATTCCCAGCATTCCAGGGGGCAGCTGCAGGGAGCCCAGCACCCCACCTGCTCCCCTCTGCACCCCCAGTAACGGGCTGCCACAGCCGCATCCCGAGGGGACGACAGGGACCTCGACTCGAGGCCACGGCCTTCTCCTGCTGCGGGCTGGTCGGTGCGCGGGGCCCGGAGCAGGCCATCCCCGGCGGGTGGGGAAGGCTCGGGACACCCCGCGGCCCCCGGCAGGGCCTCTTGCCAGGCTGGTCTGCGTGTTCAGTGGACGCCGAGAACATGTCTGTCTGACGAGTCCCCGGCCTTCACCCGAGCCCGGGGCCTGAATGGAAACATTATCACAATTTAATTACCTTTCACAAACGCAGCCTGAGATGCCAACCTCGCACAGAGCCAGGGGTGAGCGGAAGTTGTGCCCCCACCCCCTCCCCCGTTCCCTGGGGGGCAGGGGGCCCAGGGGAGAACCCCTGAGGAGCTGCACACACTTTAATGAAGTTTAAAAAGTGACCCACGGGCCCCTGACCCACATGGGGCGGCACGGGGTCCCCCCAGCCGGGGACGGCGATCGCCAGAGCCAAGCGTCCAGGTTGTGTTTGCACCGGCCCGAGGGCTGGGTTGTTGTGTTTTTTTTTTTTTCCTCTCCTTTCTTCCTTCCTTTCTTTCTTTCTCCCTTTCTTTCTTTTCTTTCTCTCTCTCTCTCTTTTTTTTTTTAATAAAACGGGGTGATAAAGGGTCCTGCTAGGAACCATTGTCTTCCACCGTCTAAAGTGTTTGAAATTAATTTATCCGCTTAGGATGGTGTATAAATTTCTCATTACGAGTGTCAGTGATGAACAAGAAACCATTCCAAGAAATGTCTCGGGCCCTTGCCAAGCCGCGGGCCCTGGGTCCCTCGCGGAGCTGGTGCCGGCGACAAAGGGTTTCACACAGTCAGGAGCGTTAACTATGCATGCTTTCGCGTTGCCCGGGCTCAGCCGAATGCCCTGTGAGAATCACACGTCCACACTCGGCTTTATTATTCCACACAGATGCCGGCTTGTTGTGTATTTCCAGCTTTATGGAACATAATGTGGGGTGTTGGGGGGTTCTGTTGTCGGGGATGTGCTTTTCGCCTGGACCTCTCCCCAGCCCCTTCTTTGTGGCGACCCACCCCCATCCGCCCCCCAAAACAGGCTGGGGCACCGGGAAGTGGGGAGCAGTGGGGAAGGTTCTTGGAAGGGCTTTGGATAAGGTGGGGGAGGGGATGAAATGAATTGAGGCTCTTTGAGGTGTGTGTGTTGGGGGGAGGGTGTGGAAACTAAAGAGAGGAAAGGGGAGGGGAGGGGGAGGTTAAGCCCTGGGAAAAAAATGGCACCCCTTGGCCCAGGCCGAGCCCGACTGCCAGCTACACGGGGGCGGGTGGCAGGCGGAGAGAGGCACGGCCCCACCATGCTGCCAGCCGTGCTCATAGCTGCCCTGGCACCCCAGGAGACTCAGCTCCAGAGGGAGAGGTCCCCAGGGCGCTCTTGCCATGTGTCATCCCTTATTCCCCATGGCAAGTGGCCACCCAAGACCTCAAGAGCTAAAGAGGCCACAGGGCTGAGACTCAAGCCCAGGCCCCTGACGGTGTGGTTGGCCCAGCCTCCAGCCCCCTCAGCGGCCGGGGCAGCCTTCTCTCTCCTCCCACCGAAGCCCAGTCAGTCACCCCAGGGTGAGGGTCGAGGTCCTTCTGCCTGCTCTGGTTTGCCCTGTCTGTGGGCTTCTGCCTCGGGCTTGCCTCAGGAGCCTTGGCCAGGTCTTCTCCCACTGGGAGAGCAAGGCCCAGAGGGAAATAGGGAGCCAAGCCCCGGGAGCTTGGCCTGGGCCTCATGCGTTCTAGTTATGGTTTAGCAGAGGATGGTTTTTCCAGGGGTCACTGGGTTGGGGATAAAGCTCAGACCTAACAGGGCAGGGCAGGAGGGCTGGCCTGGGAGTCAGGAGACCCCACTGGAATCTTGCCTCTGTCACCATCTCCTTGGGTGCCCCAGGCCCCGTCCTGCCCTCCTCTGAACCTCAGGGCCCTCCTCGGCACATAGAGAGCCAGGCCCAGAGATTTCTATGCAGCTCTCGCCTGTGGGCTCCAGAACAGAGAAGAGGGGCGGGCTGTGCTGGCCTTGGATGCTTTTGACATTGACTGTGGATTCTGCAGCCCAGGAAGGCTGGGGGGCCCCGCCAGGGGCCGAGGCTTAGCTCAGGAGGGAGCCCTGTGGGGGACGCTGCCTGCGGAGGCTGCCCCAGCCCCGGAGATGTGTCTGGGCCCCTTTCGGAACACAGTGCTTTCTTCTTTGGGGATCCTGGCCAGAAGGGCGAGGCATGCTCGGACCAGGGGGCCACCTCGCAGATCCACCACTTCTCAGCTGACACGCTCCCTCCCAGCCTCTGTGTGCCTGGCTGCTGAGGGCAGAGCCTCTCGGAATGGCTGATTGGGATGCCTGGCAAGTCACCGGCCCCGGGCGGTGGGCCAGCCCCCAGTCCCTGCGGAGGTGGCCTCATTAAAGGCCTCATGGTCCAGTGGGCAGGGCATCAGACTGGACATCTGGAGGCTTGGGGCCTGGTCCAGCTTGCTGCTGCTTTGCTGGGTGACCTTAAGCAGATTTCTTGGCCTCTCAGTGCCCCATCTGCCCCCTGCCTCCTCCCTGTCTGGCAAGGCTTTCTGGAGGGAATATTAATGGGGCGGCTCACAGAAGCCCGCATTCGACGGCACCTTGCTCTTAGCCGTGCCAGGGGCTGGCAGGGACATGAAGGAACCCTTCCTTCTGAAACCCTCTGAGAACCTCACCCAAGCATTGCTTCCTCGGGCTGCCACAGGCCGGGCTGGGAGGCAAAGCTGGGCGGGGCATCCCAGGGCAAGAAGGGCCATTAAGATGACCTTTGGCAGGTGGGGAAACTGAGGTCAGGAAGCGCAGCCTGGGGCTGGCTTCGCCGGCTGGGACCCTTCGCCGGCATCCATCCTCTGGGTCTTTCTATTTTTTTTTTTTTTTTAAAGATTTATCTATTTGACAGAGAGATCACAAGTAGGCAGAGAGACAGGCAGAGAGAGAGGGGGAAGCAGGCTCCCTGCCGAGCAGAGAGCCCGATGCGGGGCTCGATCCCAGGACCCTGAGATCATGACCTGAGCCGAAGGCAGAGGCTTTAACCCACTGAGCCACGCAGGCGCCCCTGGGTCCTTCTATTTCTCCCTCAGTCTGTTCACTGCAGCCTCGCCTTCCCGCCACCGTCGCCACAATAGAGCTCCCCTCCCTAAGGTCGATGTCTGTGTCAGCGCCTTCCATGACCTCCCGTCGGCTGGGTGACTGAGCACCTCAGTTGACACCCTGGCCCCCGCCCCTGCAGCCTCCTCCTCTGCTTTCCTCTAGCCACGCCCAGCCCCAGATGCGGCCCCTGATCACAGAGGCCGTCCCTCCCACCTGGGGTGGAGCATGGGGGCTCTCTGCTGGTCTCTTGGGTGAGCCCATGGCCCTTCATGACTGCAGCGTCACACCCCCTCTGCATGACCCCTGCTCCAAGCTGTCCCCCAAAGGCACTTTGGTCTTGCAGGATGCGGGCCCATCTCCATCAGAGCACTGCCCACCTGGATGGTGGGGGCGGGGGGCTGGCAGGGCAGGACCTGTCTATCATGTTGTCATGTTGGGGCCCCATGCACAAGCCCAGGGCTTGGCATGTCGTACATGCTCAGTAGAAGCATGCGGAATGAAAGCCGGCATCCCTATCCCGTTAGCCGCTCGCCCACTTCCCTTCCCCTTCTCATGCTCAGTCCTTCATTTACAATCCTTATCCGAGGAGCCATGACTCCTCAGGGCTCCCCGCCCCCGGTGCTGCTCTGCGGCTGCACCCCACCCCCGCACCCCAGCACTACAAGGCCAGCCCACCATGGTCTACGCCACACTTTTCTTTTCAGTTGTCTGAACCCCCGATTCGTCATCATAACAATACCTCCTGCTCATTGAGCCTTACTTACCGCGCATTGAGTATATAGCTGTATATTCCTGAAACAACCCCGCGGCTTAGTTGATAGAGAAACTGAGGGGTAGGGATGCTGGGTCGCTTCTCGGGGATCATACGGCTGGCAGAGGCAGGACCTAAATTACAGCTCCTGTCCCCACCAACACCCACTCTCTTGCAAGTCCTGCCTCGGGGGCTGCTTAGGGGCATGGAGTTGGCCAAGTGGCCAAGGGCCACTAAGGAATTTCTTGGGTGGCCCTTTCCCATCGGCATTGGTATTTTAACCAGACTCTTCAGAGCTCACCCCAAAGTGGGCTTGATGAGGGGATTCCGCACCATTATTGTCTGATGTTAACACGATATCTATCTCGACAACGTACAAGATGGACTTGCGAAGGTTAACCCTTCTTCCCCTCTTTCCCTATTTTCGTTCTAATTATTATTTTTTTTTTTTGTATTTTTTTTAAACTAAGCCTTTAAAGGCTGTGGCTTGGGGCCTGAGCCAGAAATGAAATGTTAAATAAAATCCCGAAGGCTTTAAGGTATCAATTCTCCTCCAACGGACCTGTGTATTCAACCCAATTGCCATCAAAGCCCTTGTAGGATTTTTTTTAAATAGAAATTGAAAAATTGATTCTAAATTTTTATGGAGAAGCAAGGGACTGGAAGAGCCAAAGCAGATTTGAAAAAGAGCAAAGTCGAAGGATGTGAAGAATTACTATAAAGCTACGATAATCAAGACAATGTGTTATTGACAAAAAGACACAGATCAATGGAAGAGAACAGATAGTTCAGAAATAGTAACACCGAGATATGGTCAATTGATTTTTGACAAAGATTTAGGCAATTTAATCTTTTCAATACATGGTGTTGGGACAATTGGGCCTCGGTATTCAAAGAAACAAATCTGGACCCTTATTCATCTTATACAAAAATCAACTTAAAATAGATAACAGACCTTAACATAAAACCTAAACCCATAAAACTTCTAGAAGAAAGCCTTAGAGAAAAATCTTTGTGACCTTGTGTTAGGCAGAGATTTCTTTAGATATATCACAAAAGCACAATCCATAAAAGAAAAAAAAAAGCCTTGATAAATTGGATTTCATCAAAATTGAAAACCTCTGCTTTGGGAAAATCCCCAAGGCTCCAATGGCGGCCATGGGAGCTGAGCCTCCCTGCTTCCAGAATGGTGGGAGGTGGCTGGGAAGCCCAATGAGGCAGAG
>JAPYYJ010000104.1:0-15583 GCA_028533885.1 Nasua narica | reverse complement strand
TCCGATATCAGCTCGAGTGATCCCACTTTGCTTTTACCTCTCCACTGCTGTCTTCTGCTCTCGGAGAGATCCTGGGGTTAGAAATCTTTCTCCTCAGGGTGATTTCATGGGTGTTCAGCGTGTTCTGGTAGATTTCCAGCTCACTTTTGGGGACCGGTTGCTGCAGGATCTCTTACTTCTCCGCCATCTTGCCCCCTCCCTCTCCACAATTTTCTTACCCATTCACCGGCTGATGAACACTTTAGTTGTTCCCATATTATTACTATTATGAGTGAAGCTGCAGTGAACATTCTTATACATGCTTTTTCATGTACATATATCTTCATGATGGATTTGCTGAGTCTTATGGTAGGTATATGTTTAACTGCATAACAAACTGTCAAACTGTTTCCAAAGTGTTTCTAACACTTTATACCTCCACCAGCAAAGGTTGTGAGAAGTACTCCAAATCCATGCCTGTATTTGATATTGTCAGTTTTTTAGTTTTGTTTTGTTTTAACCATTGTAACATGTGTAGTGATATCTCCTTGTGGTTTTAATTTGCATTTCCTTGATGACTGATTATGTTAGAGCGTCTTTTCATTGGTGTATTGTTTGTTTTCTATTTCACTGATTTCTGAATTTTCTTTTAGTATTTTATTTATTCTGTTTGATTTTGTTTGGTTCTTTTTCTAGTCCCTCTGAATTCTTATTTCATGAAAGACTTTTTAGCCTAGATTCCCTAGCTCTTCTAGTGAAGTTTTTATTTGGGGAGTCATTTGGTAATTTTCAAGAACCCCTCCTGGTTTTCTGATTTTTCCTTTTTCACAAGTGTCTGTTCTTGCTCTATGAATGCAAGGTTTTCTTAGTTCTCCCAGAAGTGTCCTTTTTATTGGTTTTTTTTTTTAAGAATTTATTTATTTATTTATGAATTTTTTTCCCCAAAAACGTTTATTTTATTTTTTCAGTGTTACAAGATTGTTCATGCACCACACCCGGTGCTCCATGCAATATGTGCCCTCCTCAATACCCACCACCGGGCTCGCCCAACCCCCTACCCCCACCCCTCCAAAACCCTCAGTTTGTTGCTCAGAGTCCACAGTCTCTCATGGTTCATTGAAGGGTCCTTTTTAAAAAACAAAATAAAAACCTCTCTGTTCCCTAAATTATCTGTTTCTCTGGCATCCATTTTCTTCTTTTCACCTTGGGGTGTGTATATATAGCTGTGTGTCTCTCTGTGCCTCTTTTTTTAAAGTCTTTTCTTAGGTGGCTGGTGCGTCTTGGCTCTGTGTTTATATTATAAGCATGACTTGCTCAGGGTAGAGGCAGCATCTCTGCTTTATGCTGGATGACCGCTGCTGATGGACTAGATTATACTGCCTGTCCTTAGGGCCACCGCATGGAATATGTTGCTGAACTCCCCTCCCAAGAATGTTTATTAACTTCTCTAGCAAAGACCTCTTTTATGTGTGCATATGAGAGTTCTTTTAGCTGTAAACCATTTGCACACAGGGCTGTGGGGAGGGAATGAGCCCTTATATCACTTTCCCCCATCATGAGAGCAGTGTGCAAGTACCGAGCCTTTCCAAGATTCTTTCAGGTTGGTTGGCTTCTTCCATAGCTGAAGATCCCACCTCCGTCTGGGTTCTAGGCTCAATTTCCTATGCTCAGTTTCATCATCCTATACTCTTGCATCTGTTTTCAGATTTTCATAAATTTGTAGAAATATCCCATGTGCTCATTGTCTCTTTCCCATTTCCTTTGTTATTATGAAATTGTACCTTTTGTATTTCTTTGCCATTCTTTGGATGGTTTCTCCAGATGGTTATGAGAGATAGATGGGAATCTTTATCTTAAACCAATGTGCCTCATTCCTTTTTAGCTGCTTTGCATAGTAGTCTATAATTTGTAGTAGTCTATAACTCCTGAGTTCTGTGCCCCTGGGCAAGTTGTTTAACCTGTGTTCCTCCATCTTAAAATAGAGCTAGTAGTACCTACTTCATACAATTTTTGTGAGGACTAAGTGAATTACTGTATATAAAGCCCTTAGAATAATTTATAGCATAGGTAAGACCTACATAAAGGTTCTTTTTGCTATGTTTCGGCTGTAGCCTAGTTGTTTGTGTACACCCTGCAGTTGGTTCTGTGTGTGTTCCACCAGTGCTGTGGTAGGCGTCACAGCTTAGTTTCATGCTCTGGATGCATTGCGAGATCTGTTCACTAAAAATCAACAACGCTAAGGGGAAGCCACCACGCATTCTGGATTTTCATAGAGATACCACGTCACTTTCTGTTATACCCTCTAACCAATGGTGGGTCGAAGAATTCTGTTTTTCATCTTGTTTCTAACCTGAGAGGTGAATGCAGATGGATAACGTACTTCCATCCCTCAGTTAGAGGGCTATGGTAATAATTAAATAAACACATTTAATTCAATTAGATTTGTATTTAGAATCTCTAATAATCCCGAGGAGCCGAATGAGACCCCCTAACTCACCAGGGATGTGCCCATGAAGCAAGTCACGTGGAGGCTGGGAAGGGCTGACTGTGGTGGTGGAAGAGTTAGAGCTCATCCACAGCCTGAAGCACAGGCTGTCCTGCCACGGCTGAGCCTCATCAGCCCCACCAGCCGGGGCTGAGCTTTACCAAGGCATGAAAAGCAGCTTTTCGCCCATGGCTGTTGTAAGCCTGAACAGAAGCTTCTGACGGCACTGGCCTGTGGTGGCAGCTGAGAAGCGCCTTCATCAGGAGCGTCTCACTCAGAGCCCGGCAGCTGCGCTACACCTTTCAGCCATGTCACCTCCTGGCCCACATGTACCCACTCCATGCCCCAAGCTTCTCTGCACAAGTCATTCTTCCTCTGCGGCCCACAGGCAAGTACTGCCACGGGCCACTAGAGCCATGTTCCATCACCTTCGAGCCTTTTCTTACCCTCAGCCTTGTCGCACGTGACTCTGTCATGTAGAAACTTTGCTCCCCGCCAAGAGTACCACCGTGTCTGTTACTCACTGAACTGGATGATGTTCAGGCTTGTTATTCTCCCTTTACTAGGGAAGTGCATGGTGTAGAGAACTGGGGTCTGAAGGCAATCCCAGTCCTTTTCACTCAACAGCACTGACTCCTGAAGGGGAGGGAGCTGTGGCTACCAACGGAAAAGAATAGAAGGTGAAGATGACATGGTGGCAGGAGGTGGTGGTAGTGGAGATGGGTGGAAACAAAGTGGGTCAGGGAAAGAAAGAGGTGCCACACTAGGTGAGTGTGGAGTGACAGTCAGCCATTGCTCTTAGAGCCAGCCAGTGGCTTTGGGGCTAGAGTTTGCCCACCTTGCACTAAATGGTGCTGCCTCTCTACTATGACCTAATTCCACACAACTCAAGGGACTCAGAAACTTTGGCCCTTGTAGAAACATGGTTTAGAAGCTCATGGCATACAAGACATTGGTTTAAGTCTAATTGGAGAGTTAATAGTCTGCATTTCCTATCTACTGCTAATTTCATTTGATGTTAATGGGAATTTGTAATCCGTAAGAGAATCCATGTAGAAGTATTTTCTGTCTGGAAATATTTTTGGAATATTTTACTGTTATACTGTTACAGTGAGTAAAAGGAAGATGTGTAGGAGTTTTGTGGGGCAAATCAAATTATTTTAGCTTAAACTCAAAAACTTTTCAGGGCTGTGTTGTCTTGTGCTAAGACCATCATTCCAAGAAGGGGGAAACAAATATGGTGGAAACTTTGTTAAACTTCTCCTTAGAACAGATTTTTCTAAAGTGTGTCTTAGACTTTTAAGAAGATTCACCTGCTGGGTGCTATATGGATCTTGTTGAACAATAGTCTCCATTGTAAAGGGTTTCTTGACAAGGACTCTGGCGTCAGCACTTATAACCTGCCTCCAGGGTTTTAATATTTCTATTTTATAAGTAACAAAGGTCACATGCAGCACAGTGGGGATATGTGGTTATCTTCCCTTTCATAGGTACTAAGCCGGGAACAAAATGAGGGTTCTTAACCCTTCTTCCTGTGTTCATTCATCCACTGTCTTTGTTGGCAGGAACTCAGTGCAAGTGAGGCAAAGAAATTTGAGCGATTATTCCAAGATCACACAAAACTCCCATGAGAGTAGGAAATGGGGCTCCTTGAGTCTTGGTTGGTGAGATCCTGATCCCAGTGTGCCTCAGGTACGCGATGGTACAGCTCTCCCTGTAGCACTGAGCTCCATCTCAAGTGGCAGCTTCTCAGAGCATCTTAGTTCATTTGATTTCCATCTGGGGCTGTTCTCCTCTTTGCAGTCGATTTTATTTGAGAATAGAATTTGTAGTTTAGAGATGGAAAACAAAAAGCATATTGTGAACTAGGAGCCTGTTGGAAACATACATTTATTCTAAAGTGAAACATGAGCACATTTTTGCAATAAACTCTGCCTGTCAGGGTAGACTCTGATGTGTGTGGTTAGCATTCAGCTAAGAAGTATTTCATGTACTAAGTTATTAATCATAGTGTCAGGTCCAAATCTATAGGAGTCTTTATCTACTTTTCTCTCTGAATATTTCAAATTATGATCAAAGCTTTACTCTTTAGTAGATTCAGGATTGACTAATTTAGTTTTTGGCAGCTGTTATTCTAGATCCTATTAAATACCATTCATAAATTGAGATAACGATTGTACCAAAACATGTCAAGTTTATAGAATGGAGATACACTGTTGGGTGATTATCATGCTACATTATAGATATCTTTGGAGCAAGATTTGTAAGTAACAAATAGTGGAAAGCTTCAAGTATGAAAAATACATACCTACTAACTGCATTTCATTCATAAGAATATTCTACTCCCTTACTCCATGATCACCACTACCTCATACACACAAATCAAGTTGATTCTATGCCTTGATTCATGGTACAGGCATCTTTGCTTGTATTTTATTTCATTTATTCCCACTTCTGTGGCCCTCCCACACTGGTACCAATGTCCATCCTTTACTTCCACTCATTTATTTAAATTGTGTTGTTTTGTGCATGTTCTTAAATTTACGTGTATAGTCTTGGGCTCTGAACCTCTAATTATTTTTCACTCATTACTATGTTTATGATGTCTGTGTCTATATATATATATATATATAGACATATACATATACATACATGTGTGTGTGTATATATATATATATATATATATATATATCTATGCAATGGTACGAAACAATGAGCTATATATATATATAGATTTCCCTCTTCTGAATATACCAGAATTTATTTGTCCATTCTCCTGGTGATGGACACCTATCCTGCCTCTCAGTCTTTGCTTCTAAAGCCAGTGCTACATAAGGATACACAGCCTGATACTTGCTCCCTTGGGCTTACATTGCAGCACAAGTGGAGAAAATGCCCAAGGTTAGCAGATGGCTAACGTCTTGAAGGTAAAAATTAGTGCCACCAGTGGAACATGGGACTTTTAGAACTTTAAAGTATATACATTTTGTGTCACAGATGACATTCAGAAGAGCCGTTGAGATTACTATTAATTACAAACCACAGTATCTGAAGATTCTATTTATGTGGCGGCCTTTTCCTTTTCTTCTCATGACTCTGCAGGTGCCACTGACTGGTACTCCCTGCTGAGCCCCGGGTTCCAGGGAGCCAGCCCGAGGGATCTGAGGGGCACACAAAAGCAGTACATCAGCTTCTATTTAAAGAAATTAATTATTTTGTCATGTAGCAGATATTTAAGTATTTTTTTATGTTAATTTTCTCTTTTTCTTCATCTCCATGCATCAGAAATTAAAGTTAACGTTTTGTTCGTGTTGCACTTGTGCCTTGCTCTAGGATAGCTGTGCCCAGGGTATATCCCTCCTCAGAGTAAATACAGCCTCATGTACCGGGATATTATAGTTCGTTCTTTATGTATAGCCTTGTTCATCTTTGTGCCCTAAGACCGACCTAGAATCAGAGCCCAATGCCAAAAAAGAAAAAAAGGTTTGGAACCAATGTTTGATGAATTCTGTTGTTATGTTTGGGAATGTTGTAAGCCCAGCTTGTTCAGAGACTCGGATCAAACATATAGCACCCACGCAGTTCTGGAAGGGTCCTCTCATGGTCAAGGGGCAAGAGAGTAAGAACCAGCGGGTCAGATGGGCTTAATTCAGCTGGTCCAAAGGAGGATCTGTGGGACGAAAGCCGCCCAGTGGGGCTGGCCTGCTTCCTCTGCAGACCAGCCCATGTCCATGGGCCCATGTCCGGTATGCAGTCCTGGAAGACCCTCAGGCCCAGGTGGCCATCACTCTCTGAGGACCCTTTTTCTGGTCCACCTCTCTGTCCATGCTTCCCTGCTGGAACAGCCCACTTCCTTGACCTCTCTCCTGCAGTGCCGTGTCTGACCCTTGACATCAGCCCCATGCCCTGGTCATGTCCTGACTTTGTCACTTGTGTGGTCCCTGACTGGCCGGAGTCAAGACTCATCACTGGCCTCGGGCCACATGTGCTGCCTGACAGTCCTTTGTGTTTTCTTGGCTTGTCCTCTTTCCCACTGTCCTGGCTGACAGTGACAAGCCTTCTCATCTCGCAGCCCTCCAGGGCCATCTTCCCCCTCCCTCTCTGCTGGTGACCTTGCTTCCCACTCTCCTGCACATACACGAGCATCTGACCGTCTCTTCTGTTCCGGTGGGGAACCGCACCTCTGCGCCTCTAAGCAGGTCCCATGCATGGGCTGGACCCCTTCTGTCCCCTCTCAAGCACGGGCTACTTCTGTCCTCCCTGCTCCCCGCATCACCACTTCCAATCCCCATCAGCGGCACACAAACATATGCCAGCGTTTCTTTCCCTTCTTGACCTCTCATGTTCCTCCAGGCACTGCCCTGCTTCTCTTTAAACAACATTCCTTTAGGGAAAAATGCCCATTCTCAGTCTCCAATTATTATTATTATTTTTTTTAAAGATTTTATCTATTTATTTGACAGAGAGAGAGAGAGATCACAAGTAGGCAGAGAGGCAGGCAGAGAGAGAGGGGGAAGCAGGTTCCCTGCTGAGCAGAGAGCCCGATGTGGGGCTCGATCTCAGGACCCTGAGATCATGACCTGAGCCGAAGGTAGAAGCTTTAATCCATTGAGTCACCCAGGCACCGCTCCAGTTATTATTATTAACATCGTCTCTTTACTGTCACTCCACCAAAATGCCACTTCTCAAGGTCACCGGTGACCAGCATTGCTGACACCATTGTCGTTCCTCAGGCCTCATCCTGCTTGACTCAGTTCTCCTGGAAATGCTTTTCTGTTGGACTTATGTCACCCGCTTTTTCTTCTGCATTTCTGGCCACTCTTCCTTAGTGTTTCTTTCTCCCTCTCTGCTTCTTGCTGTCTTCTCCGTCTTCCCTGTGTGTGCATGTGTGTGCGCGCACATGTTTGTGCATATGTGTGCCCGTGTGTGTCTACATATGTGTATGTGCGTATGCGTATGTCTGCATGAGCACATGCATTCCCAACCTCTGAGGCTGCCCTCTGAGGTGAGGCTGCCTCAGACCCCATCTTTGGACCCATCTCCTGGTCTGCATGCATCGCCTTGGCGATCTCATCTAAGTTTCTTTTAGATGCTTTTGAATCTCAAATTTTTATTCACAGCTATGTAAACAAAAGTTCCTGTTTGACTTCTTCATTAGGGTTAGGTGTCTCAAAATTAATGTTTCCAAAGATAAGCTTCTAGTGTCCCCGAAGCCACCCTTTCTGCAGATTTTTCTGTCACAATCAATGGAAACTTTATCTTTCCAATGACTTAGGCCTAAACCCTCAAGTTCCTGACTTCCCATTTTCTCATGTTCCCATCTGTCTTCAGGCCAATCTGCCTGGCTCCCCCTACAGAACCAGGGTGCTTCTCTCATCACCGCCACTACCCCGCATCGGGTGCAAGCCACCACCGTCTCTCATCATCCCCTCACTGGCACCTGCTGCTACCCTCCCTCCCTAGTCTGTTCTCAACACAGCAGCCACAGTGGTCTGTTAATCACTTTACCCAGACTGTGTTATTCCTCCACCCAGAAACTTCCAACAGGTTTCCATTCCATGCGCTGTAAAGCCTGTGGCCTCACAATGGCCTGTGAGCACCTCCCCCACCCAGGATCCAGCCCCATGATTACCTCTCTCTCATTCTCAGTTCCTCCCCCTCACTCACCCTGCTTGAGACATACTGCCCTTGTTTTCCCCTCTAACTAAAGTGCTTCCCCAAAGATGTCAGCATACCCAGTTTCTTTATCTTCTCTGGGTCTTTGTTCAACACTCAGCTTCTTGGTAAGGCCTGTCCTGGCTATCCTGTCTGAATTTAGCCCTTTCCCCAATACTTTGTATTCCCTTTGCTTCCTAAGTGATATTAATCAATCTCTGACAAACTGTATGTGTTATTCATATACAGTTTAATTATGTGTCTGCGCATAAAAATAAGCTCCAAGCAAGCTTTAGTTCATTTGAGATTCTGCAGCACCTCGAAGAGTGACTCCCAATGTCATGAGTGCTCAGTGAGCATTCGTGATGAATAAATGCACATAGCAGTTACCTTCAGAAGAACGCCCTGTGTGATACTGGCATAAGGATAGACTTACAGACTAATAGAACAGAATTGAGAGTCCAGAAATAAACTCCCCACATATGATTTTCAGTAAGGGTGCCAAGACAACTCAGTAGAGAAACAATGTTCTTTTCAACAAATGGGGCTGGGACAACTGAATAGCCACATGTGAAAGAATGAAGTTGGACTCCTACTAACACCAGATATAAAAATTAACTCAAAATAGACCAGAGACCTAAATACAAGCACAAAAACTACTAAGTTCTAAGAACGAACATCGATGTAAATCCTCATGGCGTTGAGTTAGGCAGTGGTATCTTAAACATGACACCCAAAGTACAGATCACAAAAGACAAAAATAGATAAACTAGACATCATAAAAATTTACAAGGTTTGTGCTTCATAGGATGTCATCAAGAAAGGGAAAAGACACGAACAGAAAGGGAAAACAGTTTTGTAAACATACATCTGATAAAGGATTTATATCTAGAATATATAAAAACTCAATAATAAAAAGACAAATGATTTTAAAATGGGCAAAGGATCTGAATAGACATTTTTCCAAGTATGAAAAATGGCCAGTAAGCACATGTAAAGATATTCACGTTGTTAACCATCAGAAAAATACAAATCAAAACCACAATGAGATACTTCAAACTCAGGAAGGTTATAATAAAAAAGCAGATAATAGCAAGTATTGACAAGCATGTGAAAAAATTGGAACCCTTATACATTGCTGGTAGGAATGTGAAGTGATATGGCTACCATGGAAAACAGTCTAACAATTTCTTAAATATTAAACATAGAGTTAGCATATGATCCATCAATTCTACTCCTAGGTATATACTCAAAAGAAATGAAAACGTATGTTCACACAAACATTTGTACATTAAAGTTCAAAGCAGCATTATTCATTTCCCAATAGTGGAAATAACACATATGTCCATCACCTGACAAATGAATAAATGTGGCTTGTTTATTCAATTGGATTTATTAGATAGCAAAAAGAAATGAATTATTAATACACGCTACAATATGGATGAAAGTTGAAAACATTATGCTAAGTGAAAAGTCAGTCACATATGATTCCATTTATATGAAATGTCCAAAATAAGCAAATCCATAGATATAGAAAGTAGGTTAATGATCATCTAGATTTAGGGGATATGGGGGATTGGTAAGTGATTGCTAAGGAGGCTGGTTGTTTGGAGAGGTATAAGGAAATTGTTCTAAAATTGACTATGGTGATGGTTGCACAACCCTGTGAATATATTAAAAGCCATTGGATTATACACTTTAGATGGGAGAATTATA
Source organism: Nasua narica (assembly GCA_028533885.1). NCBI lineage: Eukaryota > Metazoa > Chordata > Mammalia > Carnivora > Procyonidae > Nasua > Nasua narica. The sequence goes on along the minus strand of JAPYYJ010000104.1, from coordinate 5,748 downwards.
TACCAATAAAGCTGTTTTTTAAAAAGGAGAATGCATTTACAAGCCTAGAGAGTGTTAGGGAAGTAGTTTTTAGAATTGCCCTGCAGCCTATTTCATTAGTAATATCTTTAGCCTTTGAGGGTGGATTTGACTTTTAGAATAGGAAAAATAATTTGGTGACAAATCTTGGGAGTTTACTAGGTGACCAAACTGCATAATACAATTGGAAATAGAAAACCAATGACAGCAAAAAGCCATTTTCACTCACTCGCTCTGGCTGTCCATCTAAGAGTTCCAAAAATCTTTTGTTGTTTTTTTTTTCCATTCTAGTTCTTTAAAATAATTATGGAGCCTCCTAGACTCATTGCTAATTGAACAACAGTTATTTGAATATAAAATTCTAGTATGTTTGTTTAAAATTCCTCTATATTACTTTATAGTCTCATCTAAGTGCATTTGGATTCCTCAACTACATCGAAGGGTCCTTGCGTGGAACGGTTTGTGTTGTACTATTTTGTAACCTCTCTCACCCTTCTGCTCCCATCCTCCATCTCTAACCACCATGCTTAAACAAAGCCGTAAGTAAGGTGCTTTAATATCCTCATTATTTGACAGATTGCTGTCACAATTCACTTTCCCTGGGAAGCAAACTCTGAGACAGAAGCCAATGTGGGGGACATTTGTTAGGGACAGCTCTTGAGAATCACCACCTGAAAAGAAGGAAAAAGAAGTAGGAAGGAGCAAAGGGAGAAGGTGGGCAGCAGTACAATCTAAACAGAGACCTCCCCTGATTCCACATTTAAGCTGGGATGATCCTGCATAGTTGTCTCAAGTTGGGACACAGTGGCCAGGCTTTTTTTTTTTTTTTTTTTTTTAAGATTTACTTATTGTTATTTGGGGGAAAAAAAATAAAGATGGGAAGAAGGCAGAAAGAAAAAAAAAGATTTACTTATTGTTATATGCAACTAATGAATCACTAATTCTTCTGAAACTAATAGTACACTATTTGTTAATTAAATTGAATTTAAATAAAAAAATTTTTAAAAGATTTATTTGTGTATTTGAGAAAGAGAGAGTGCGAACAGAGGGAGAGGCAGAGGGCAAGAGAGAAAATCTCAAGCAGACTCCCCGCTGAGCACGGACCTGAGCACAAGACCTTGAGACCAGGACCTGAGCCAAAATCAAGAGTCAGATGCTCAACTGACTGAGCCATGCAAGTGCCCCTCAGTGGCCGAGATTTTGTTCTTCACCCCTCATAAACTAGTCACTGGGTGCAGGCTGCCTCAGGGGAAGGGTGGGCATTGGTGTGCCTTCCAGGCACCCTTAAAACCTGGGGAAGTACATCCTATACTCCTGATGGGGCACTTACAAGGCCTGTTCCTGCATTCTCTACAGTTACTTTACACTCCCAAGTATTTCTCCTCTCAGGTTTCAACTCTTTAAGCAACTGTTGCTGGGGCTTAAAAGCCACAATTCAGATCTTAGAAATTTGTGCTGTGATATACTTTGAAAATAAGGAGAGTTTCTTCTCTTACCAGATGATCATTAAGATTATATAAGATACCTACTATCAAAACTGTATTATAAAGCCTAAGCAACAGAAGAGAATGCCTGAAATTGTCAAACATCTAGTTTATTCACAGAAGTTCATCTGTGAATACAGTAGAAGCTAAGGAATTTATGACCAACATGCAGTTTTTCACAACTGTGCCATCGTTTGTTTGAAGCACTTTTTAACCTACGGCTGTATTGTATCACAAAAGATGGCACAAGTGTTCTCAATAATATTTTCTAAAGCACAGGGTCCTTTAATATGGCTTTGGTTAATATGGGCTTGAATTATTATGTTCAGGAATCTTATTTAAAGCTTATCACTTGATTTTTAAAATGTATCACAAATGACAAAAGTTACTGATACAAGATTCCTTTATTATAACCAGGGAACTCTCTAAGATAATCTGATTCTAGTGCAGGTGAAAAGCCAGATATATAATTTTTCACAGCTTCAAGAATCAGATTTTCTGTATTTTCAGTTGCATCCATAGACATATAGACAACTATTTTTCTACTTGATTCTAAAAACAATAGTAAAGATCAGTAGAACAAAAGTCAGTTGTTTTCCGATATACCAGCAATAAAACTGGAATTTAAAATTCAAAATACAGTACCATTTACATTAGCACCCCCCCAAATTGAAATATTTAGGCATAAGTCTAACAAATATGTATAAGATCTTGATAAGGAAAACTGTAAAACTCTGATTAAATAAATCAAAGAAAATATAAGTAAATGGAGAGATAGTCATGTTCATGGATGGGAAGACTCACTATTGTTAAGATGTCTGTTCTTCCCATCTTCCTCTATATAGATTCAATGCAGTCCCAATCAGAATTCCAGCAAGCTCTCTTGTGGATATCAACAAACTGATTCTATAGTTTATATGGAGAGGCAAAAGACCCAGAATAGCCAACACAATACTGAAGTAGAAGAACAAAGTCAGAGGATTGACGCTACCTGGTTTCAAGACTTACTGTAACACTTCAGAAATCAAGACTGTGGTATTGGCAAAAGAATAGAGACATAGACCAATGGAACAGAATATAGGGAGCAGTAATATATCCATATATATATATATATATATATATATATATATATATCCACATATATAACCAACTATTCTTTGACAAAGGAGCAAAGGCAATTCAATGGAGAAAAGATGGTCTTTTCAACAAATGGTGGTGAACAACTGGACATCCACATGCAAACTAATGATTGTGTGTCTAGACACACACAGACCTTAAACCCTTCATAAAAATTAACTCAAAATGGATCAGAGACTTAAATGTAAAATACAAAAGTGTAAAACTTCTAGAAAATCTAGATGACCTAGGGTTTTGCAATGAATTTTTAGATGCAGTTCCAAAAGCATGAAATAAATAATTGACAAGTTGGACTTTTTTAAGTTAAAAACTTACTCTCTGCAAAAGATAATACTTTAAGAGACTGAAAGGACAAACCACAGACTGAGAGAAAATATCTTCAAAAGACACCTCTCTTAAAGGATTTGTATCTAAAATATACAAAGAACTCTTAAAACTCAACGTAATAATAAAACAACCCATGAATAAACAATCCAGCAGCTTATTCACTGCTGGTGGGAATGCAAAATGGTACAGCCCTTCCTTACAGACTGGATTCTTTCACTTAGTTGTAGAAGACAATTTGGCAGTTTCTTACAAAGCTAAACATACTCTTTACCATACATTTTAGCAATTGCCCACCTAGACATTTACCCAACTAAATCAAAAACATTTCCACACAAAAACCTGAACATGAATGTTTATAGCAGGTTTATTCATGATTGGTGAAAATTGGAAGCAATCAAGATATCCTTTAATACATGACTAGATAAATAAACTAGGGTACCTCCATACAAATGGAATGTGTTTCAGTGTTAAATTAAAAAGAAATGAGCTATCAAGCCATGAAAAGATGTAGAGGAAACGTAAATACCTATAACAAAACAGAAGAGTTCAATCTGTAAAGGCTACAATCATGTATGAGTCCACCTATACGACATTGTAGAAAAGGCAGACTGTAAAGACAGTAAAAAGATTACCAGGTCACCAGAGGTCTGAGAGGAGGGAGGAAGGATGGACGAGTAGGTGACCCACAGATGTTTAGGGTGGTAAAACTATTCTTTATGAAAAGTAATGGTGGGTACATGACATTATGCATTTGTGCAAACCCATACAATGAACCCTGATTTGAACTGTGGACCTTAGTTAATAATAATGTGTCATTATTGGTTCATCAATTGTAACAAATGCACCACACTAATACAAAATGTTAATAATAGGGAAACTGAAGGAATGGAAAGGGTATATGGGAACTCTATACTTTTTATGCAATTTTTCTCAAAACTAAAACTGTTCTAAAAATAAAATTTTTTCTTAATAAAAAAATAATAGCAAAACATCATTTGAATTCGACATGTTCCACTAGAAATTAGGTTAATGTAAGCCAAAAACATGAGGTTTTTATCCTTGTATAGAACCGACTAGATGTATTTTCTTCCTTACTTTTTTTCCTTCCCTCAATCCTCCATCCTTCCCAGATGCTTTTCATTGTGAACAGAAAGTTCACATTAATAAAATGCGGATGGATGTTAAAGCATATAAAAAGATGCTCAACACCACTCAGAATAAGAAATGCAAATTGCAACTAAACTGAAACACCAGTTGTCACCTATCAGACTAGCAGAAATCCGGAAGAGGGATATTATCCTGGGGTCTACCCAGGGCGAGCAATGGTACTGCATACTCATCTGCTGGGAGTACATACCGGCTCAACACCGCATAATGAAACAATTTGGCAAAATCTACTTGGATTGAAACTACACGTATCCTTGAACCTAGCAGTTCTATATTTGGGATTTTATCCCACAAATATATTTGCATACGTACAAAATGATAAAATACATGGGGTTATTCACTATAGCATCCTTAATAATAACAAAATACTGTAAAGAATGTAAATGTCCATCAGGGTTAAGTAAATTATGGTTGCTTTCTGTGTACCAGTACGGAAAGAGCCCTGGGGCATCTGGGTGGCTCAGTCATTAAGTGTGTGACTCTTGATTTCAGCTCAGTTCATGATCTCAGGGTCCTGGGATTAAGCCCTGCGTAGGGCTCTGCGCTCAGTGGGAGTCTGCTTTTCCTTCTCCCCCTGCTCCTGCCCCCTCAATAAATAAATAAAATCTTTTAAAAAATATGGAAAGAGCTCTGAGATTAGTAAGTCAAAATCAAAGTGCAGAACGATGTTGCTGTGTGCTCTTTTTATGTAAAAATAGGGAAAAGTAATGACATACTCGTATTTACTTGTGTATGTGAGCACGGGACGCAGGAAGGCAGCGAGTAGGCAGGGCCAGACAGGGACAGAGGGAGATTTTTCACTGGCTAGCTTTTTTTCCCCCTAACCAATACCTTTAAACATGTATTTCAAAAACCTAAGTATAAATATGTACATTTTTAAAATAATAAACTCAGAATAGCTAGGAAGAATTGCCTTTGCTATTGTCAAGCCTTAGAAATTATTTTTATCTGCTTAGGAAAATCCCTCCCTTGAGTGTTTCCAGCAGGGTGATTGTTAATGTTATTTTGTAACTGTGAGGGTCCCTGGTGAAAACCTGACTTTGCCAAAGAGGTAGTTCAGATTTCTGCTCTTCTTTTTTTTTTTAAAGATTTTTTTTATTTATTTATTAGAGAGCGAGAGACTGAGAATGAGAGGGGAGAAGGTCAGAGGGAGAAGCAGACTTTCCCGCAGAGCCGGGAGTCTGACATGGGACTCGATCCCGGAACTCCGGGATCATTACCTGAGCCGAAGGCAGTTGCTCAACCAACTGAGCCACCCAGGCGTCCCAGATTTCTGCTCTTCTAACAGTAATGTTCATTAAGCATATCTAGTTGATTTGTTTAAGAAAGAGAAAAGTAAGAAACCAGTGTTTTCTTTAAGAAAATATGCCAGTGAAAAATATAAAGTTTAACTTTGATTTTTTTAAAAAAATGTAGCTTTTCTTCTTTGATAGCAACTCTACTCAGTTCTATGAAGTTTCTCTCTTTTTGAGTAAAGACTGTCGAGCCAGCTTTATTTTTTTTTCTCCCCAAATATGTTTATTTTATTTTTTCAGTGTTACAAGATTGATTGTTCATGCACCACACACAGTGCTCCATGCAGTACGTGCCCTTCTCGATACCCACCACCAGGCTC
>JAPYYJ010001039.1:0-14747 GCA_028533885.1 Nasua narica | reverse complement strand
AAATAAATAAATAAATAAATAAATAAATAAATAAATAAAATCTTTTTTAAAAAAAGTCTCTCTATTAGTTAAGAATTTGGTACTTACCTTCTCTGGAATTTGTTGCTTCAGACGCTGGAATCTGGGTCCTGTCCAGATCACTAATGTGGTAAAGATCATCAAATTCCCCCCAGCGTGTCATTCCCCTGAAAAGTAATAAATCCTATAATGACATCAATTCTATTCATAATGAGGCTCATGGTGTTTTTCAGATTTATAGTATTAATATAGTACTGAGGGCCTCCATAGGTAAGCATATCCTAAATTATAACAATTATATGATATTATTAAAATTGTATTTATACCAGAATGGTCAGCATGTGTTTTAAATACTTTCTGTGCTGTGCTGATTTTAAGCAAATCTGATGTAATAATTCAGTTATACCCTCAAAGGCAAGGTTGTATATATTCTATAAAATGTGTATGCAAATAGAATTAGTAGAAATCAACATAATCCATTGTTCCACAGATATCTCACAATGCTCTTAGGAGAGCTTAGATATAAAATTGTTCTTTCTGCCAACATGCTTTGAGTTCTTACTGTATTCAGAGCATTCTTAGGTGGAGTGTACTCAATAAATTGTGGTGCCTATCTTTAAGGCTCTTTACTACTATGAACACAATTTACAAAGGAGGAAAGTGTATGAGCAACTTATTTTCTAAAACATTATGATTTACATATAGGATACTAATAATTTTCAGTGAATTCTAGTGATTAGAGTACATAAAACTGGGCAACCACTTATTTTTACCAGCAGGGCCAAGAGTCACCTTTACTTTATTTATCTGGTGTTAGACAAATTACTTATCTTCTCTGCACCCTCGTGTCCTGCCCTACAAAATGGAGATGATAATAGTAGGAGGTAGGATAGGGTTGCTAAGGAGACTAAATGAGTTAATTTGTGTAAAGTTCTTCAAACAGTGCCCAGTATACATAGTAAGCACACAGTCTGTGTTAAAAGTTATCAAAATCCTCCTCATCTTCCTTGACATCCTCCTCATCATCACTTGTAACCATTTCATGGCAGATCAGGAACCATCACGGATCCAAGATTTTTCCCGGGTCTCTGTAGGTGAATGGATATTATTATTGCTGGGGCTGGTCTTATTCTTACCAAAAATCTCTTTCAAAATGTTTGTTTTCCTTATAACCAAAACCTGTAAATGGTGGCACATCTTCTTTCCAAATGTGGCATTTGGAGCACTAATTCTATCCAAAGGTCACTGGTGGCAACAATAACAAAAAATGCTTATTCGGACTAGTGGTGAACAGGACAAACATGATTTTTTTTCCCTTGATCTTTGAGTCCTTTTGGTTGTCTTTTTACAACCTCTCTATCATTTGAGCCTCATACTAGTCTTATGATGTAAATAAGGTAATCCTAATGTGTTTGTTAGTTAATTTTCCATAAGCTCTACTATCCAGAATATAGCCAGTTAAGTGTCAGAAAAGTCCAAGAGCTAAAGGTAATAACGAACTCAAAGGAGACCTATTCAGTTCCTGACTCAGAATCAAGTTAGTCCCCATCTTCCCCAATCTGTAATAGATTAATTATCACAAGGAGGCAGATGTTATTATCCTAGAAAGAGTGTTAGCAATGGGGAAGGCTCAATACCAGTGAAGAGCAGAAACTAAAATGGGAAGGCAACCTGATACTGTTTCCTATGGAGGAAGATGAGAATGCCCAAGAGCGCCCTACCAATGGTATTCCACAAACCTTTAGTAATCTTGGCAGACTTGACACTTGTCCTCACTTTCTTACAGTTTAGTGGTCTCACACAAATTCGGGGGGGACAACCATGGCTCAGTATATGAATGTTTGGCCCTTTTTGCTCCCTAACCCATCTTAGTAGAAAGCAGCAGTGTTTTTTGTTTGTTTTTAAAAATATTTTATTTATTTATTTGATAGGGAGAGAGAGAGCAAAAGCAGGCAGAGTGGCAGGGAGAGGGAGAAGCAAGGCTCTCCGCTGAGTAGGGAGCCTGACACGGGACTCGATCCTAGGACCCTGGGATCATGACCTGAGCTGAAGGCAGACGCTTAACTCACTGAGCCACTCAGGTGCCCCCACTTCTGAAAGCATCAGTTTTGAGTTCTGGATTGTGTAATCCGAAGACTCACCCACATATAACTGTTGCGCATGACTACACTCGAAGGCAGTTACCCAGAGCTGCTCAAAGAAAACTGGATGGAACTTTATGCAGGTCACATAGTGTAACTGGCCCAAGCGTGGGATGGTTAGCGCTGCTCTGACCATGTTTCAGGATGTGTACTGTTGGTAAATTTAAACCGTGAGGACGTTCTCTGATGAGTTGCAAAATAAAAAGGAGGTAGTAATTTGATAGACAAATAGAATGGGGTCATTTTTCTACCTGTGTTGTAAGGGAAAAAAACCCTTGCACTCTAATGGTTATTCAAATATACATCTGTCCAGCTTCTGTTCTTTATGTCATTCTGTCATGATTTGTACAAAATGTGCCACAGCTGATTTTACAAAGATTAAAAAACAGAACTGAAAACTGGTGCAAGCAAACATAACCTCAGTAAGGCTGGCTTGTTTTGTTTTTTTGAAAAAAGTTTTGAAAGATTTTCAAAACAAACTAGTTGGACCGTATAGGAAGGATCAAAGTACTGCCCACAGGATTGTTTCCATAAAGGATCAGATCACAGGTGGTCAGAGTTCAAACAAACTGTTGATATTTAAGCTTCTACCACTCCCTCTAAACTGACTCAGGGTGACTCATTCCAAAGACAATTTAAACAAATTAGCATGACAAACTGATGACCCTCTCAGTGGGTGAAGGAAAGGAAGGACCAAACTGCAGCCCTTCCTACCGCTGAGTCTACAATGTCCACATCTTTTACTCTGCGTTCACCCACGGCACAAGCCACATCTGGGACCTGGTGGGAGCAGAGGGAGAAGGTCTGCACACAGGAACTCAGGATGAGAAAGGACCCTTGAAAAGTGAGAAGGAGGGAATCATCCCTTTCTTCACAGGATTTCCTTCAAGGCTCCAAATTTAAGAGTGGCAGCCGGAGTGACCATGTCTAGGATTGGACTGAAACAAAGAATAAGACCTCAGGTGTCCCTGCACTCCGCTAGGGAACCAGAGGCCAAGGAACAGCCGTTCCAAACCATGCTGCCCCCTCCCGCAGAGTGTTCCCATGAAAGATTCTCGGCTAAATGACCACATCTGTATCTAATCTTACTCTCGAGTGTGAGAGGGGTGGCATCTCTTCCTGATCATTCTTAACCTCTAAAAGGATCTGATACACCGCAAGGGTGCCCTGCACTTCAAATGTTCTAGTAAGTTTCATTGCTGTGGTAAAGGGCAAACCCAGCTCTCTAGGGAATTCTTTCTCAACTCGAAACAAAAGATCCTTCCTGTTGCGTTCACAGCAAGGTTCTTGCTGATAAACCCTGAAAAATGCCCTTGGTGTCGATGGAAGGCACATCATGAGATTATTAATTAGAGGCGTCAATATTAGTTTGTCCACCTGGTCTCTTGAAACTTGTGCCCAAGTTGAGGATTTTTAGAAACAAGTGTTTTGAATTTTAATTTGAAAATTCAACAATACCTTGGGGTAGCCATTTAAAAAAAGCCTTCATGTGATAATACAAGTACCTCACTGCATCTCCTTGACATCTTCCCTTAATGTTCCATACTCATTAAGTTTTCATGACTCGAATAATGGAAATGCATCAAAACCAGCTGGCTGCTAGGAGAACTTTGCAATGAGTTTGTAGGCAATATGAATGATGATAGCTAATTTTGCCAAATTCATATCTTGCACAGTTATCTCAAAGCAGAGCCCAGGGGTAATTTCTCCTTTTACAGGATGCTCCTAGTCATTAGAATCATCAGCACCATCAGTCATCTGGTCTCTGATGTGAGGGACACAGGGCTGCCTAAGTCTGTGGTCTCCCTTCTGCTCTTCCACAAACACTGGACCTTTTGCCCACCAGCAACCCTTAACCTGGATGGGAGACTAGTCATAAGTGGTAGATGGAGACAGTTTTCACAACAGAGCAGAGGTTAATTTCACTACTGGGCTTGTGGGCTTGTTTCAAGACTCTATTTTGAATCTCTTCTTTGTGCCAGGCACACTGCTGAGCACCAAGATAACAGATGAATAAGGCATGTTCCATACCCTGAAAAAGCTCACAGACAGAGGGGGAGGTAGGTGCATAAAAATGCAATTAATGGTGTATTTTGAAAGTGACTAGAAAAATTGTCAGTGCACCTCCTACAGACGAAAGGGTCAGAAAAGGCTATCTGCGGGATGTGTTACCTTGTTCCCTGACCAGAATCTGAAAAGACTGAGAGAAGGGAATTGGGCAAATGGATGCTGAAAAGCAGGGAGACTTTCCAGGAGGCAGGAAAGGAAGAGACTGCATGGTATGTATAGGGAATTCCTAAATGTTCAGAACTGCTGGAGCATCATGTCTGAGCAAATTGGCCAGGTGCAAATCATAGTGGGCGTCAGCGGTTTTTCCAAAGCAAAAGTGGGGCTCCCCTCAAGGTGATACTTGGGTTCTCTCTGCTTAAGGTAGAAGATCAGGAGAGTGAGGAAAAAGTCCTGGCTCTCTCTTTTATCCTCTTTTCCTAGAACTCTGGATGTTACAGATGGCAGGATGGGCAAGGAGAAGGCTTGGTACCTCCCCATATACACAACAGGGAGATGAGTTGGAAAGTTGAGGATTAAAATGGAGAAAAAGTAGGGAATTAGGAAGAAAAAAGAAAAAAAATTGTATGCAGGATTCCTTCTGGGAATATTTATTTTTCTAAAATTGGCAGAGGATAATGAAAAAAAATCAGCTCAACTTTTGTATTCAGAGTACAGCTGCATAAACGCATACAGAGGACAGTCCTGTGCAATTACTGAACTTCAAGGGCACTTTCTTGTGCCCTGTTGAACAGGATCAGGACAATCAGGTGGAACATAATTAAAGCTCCTTTCCAGAAAGCAGGAAGAGCCCTCTGTTCCAAGGAGAGGAGAAATTTACATTTTATCCTCCCTTCTGGTGACCAGGCCTAATGGAATCTTGCCTTTATATTTCGTCTTTTCTAACAAAGAAATTCAGTCTTCCAGGAGAGAAACAACACAGCAGAATGGTAGACCTGAGGTCTGCTACGTGGTATTTAGAGATTTTGCACCAATTACTCAACCTCTCAGAGCCCTGGGTTCCAGACGCCTACTTTACAGAGTTGCTGGGGATCAGATGAGATCATGTTATAAGCATTCAAGCTCCCATCTTTAAGAGTCCACACAATAAAGGCAGGTAAATATGAAAGCGATCTTCGAAGAAGTTAAAACATGAAAGACAGCTTACCTTTTGGAAAAGACATCTGGAGACTTCACTTGAGTAAAAGAAGGGATTTGCTTCTCATCTTGGATTTTCAGTTGTATAGGCCGTTTTACTCCCCAGGAAATGTCCAACATTCCTTCAACAATTGGTTCTCCATCTTCTGTCTGGGGAAGAAACCAATCATTTCAAACACCGTTTTTGTATTATTTATAGAAAGAAGGCAAATCTTTTAACTGAAAATGTAGAAATCAAGTCTGTAAGACATCTTAATAAATAAAAATAAATACTCCAGTGGGGTTGTTTGGTTTTTCAATTTATCCTCAAAATAATTCATTTTTGGAAACAGCTATAACCAGCTAAGTGAGTGAGTCGTGATGTAATGACACGCTCACCAGAGGGCACAGTATGTCAAAATGCTTTCTGAACTCCAGGATTCTTCAATGAACTGGAAGCTTAAAGTTATTATCTTCAAATTAAAGCAGAACTACACACTATACTGAACTAGAGATCAGAAGAACAGCTCTTTGGAGATATAGTGGCTATTTCTTCATTTCTGAACAGGACATTTTAACTCATAAATTATGCAGAATGAGTGAAAAATGTATGAAAACAGTGTTAAATGCATTACGGAAAGTATTTGAAAAAAATCAAAATCATTTGACTAGTTTTTAAGTTGGAAATATAACAAAAGAAGGAAATTCTATGCAAATATGGATTGTAAGGGGTGCCTGGGTGGCTCAGTCAGTTAAGCATCTGCCTTCAGCTCAGGTCATGATCCCAGGGTCCTAGGATCGAGTCCCGTGTCAGGCTCCCTACTCAGCGGAGAGCCTTGCTTCTCCCTCTCCCTGCCACTCTGCCTGCTTTTGCTCTCTCTCTCCCTATCAAATAAATAAATAAAATATTTTTTTAAATAGAAAAAAAATCAATTGTGAAAATTTACCTACTCTGAGGATGTAAATATTAGTACCAAAGCATAATTCCATAGAACTTATTTTGTAATCAATTTTTCTCTGGTCTATGTAAAAGCCTTTCTGTCATTAAAGTAACATGTTGTCATTAGAGAAATTTCAAAAAATATAGAAACTAAGAGGAGTCATATTCCAACCATCTAATCATAAGTACAACATCCAATAACTACTATTATTATGAAAAATCAATTATTAGAAAATATAAATAACTTGATTTTTATTTGAGAGGGTAACGAAAAACCCTGGAAACAGACAGACCTGTGTTCGAACCCTCACTCTGCCGCTTCCCAGCTGTGTGACCTTGGATGAGATGCTGAGCACCTTTGAACCTGCTGCTTCTGAAGAAGGGACATCATAATAATCCCTAATTCACAGGACCTGATATTTAATAAGTGCTCAATAAACATTATGGCTTATTATTTCTTTGGCTGATAAACTTATTTCTGAGTCACTCCTGAAACAAAAAGGAGAAGTGGCTCTTTCTCCCACTTTTGAGTCCACAGTACAGTTCAGATTACTGAGAGATCAGGTTACTAATCGGTTGTTTTTAACAACCAACCAAACTGTAATTTGGTCTCTGAGATGGCAGTGCACGATCGGAGTCCTACATTTTAGTTATTGATTCAGAGCAAACTTTCTTTGCTTAGTTGTACTTCAACTTATCCCTTACAGCAAAAATTCATAGAATAACTGCTCTTCTAAGATTATCTAATTTTTGCTTTCAAAAAGAAATACCCCAAACTGCTATCAGACAATGCTAGGTTTTCTCATATAAGGAGTATTGGAATATTTTTTAATTTCATAGAGCATCTCTTTAGAAATTAACTAAATAAATTATCACAGAAGGCTTGTATACACTTACTTAATCTCATCTAAATCCGTAGCCCTCTTCTCTTCTGGATCTACACCAGGATCCTTGGTGATCTCAAGGTGATCTCACTATATGTTAAACTAATCTAAATTAATGTCTTCTAACTTTTTATTTCCAGCCCAAACCTTCCCCCTGAACTCCAGGTGTCCAATGCCTACCTGACACAAAACTTAATATCTTCCTAATTAACTCTTGGTCTTTCTCCCGTGAATATTTTCCTCTCCAAGTCTTTCCCATCTTGGCAAATAGCACCCTTATCCTTCCAGTTGCTTAGGCCAGGAATTTTAGAGTCACCTTTCATCTTTCTTTTGTACTCAACATCCATCACGTTAGCAAATCATATTAGCTCCACTTTAAAAAATACATCCCTAATGTGACCACACTCACTGTATCCACTACCATGATTCTGGCCCACGCCACTGTCAATGTTTGCGTGGATTATTGCAAGAGTTTCCTTTCTCATTCTTCTCTTGCCCTTTCCTATACTCCCCATCGCTAGAGAGATCCTTTTAAAATGAGTCCTTTTAGATACCGTCATTGTTCTATGCAAAACTCCCCTGTGGCTTTCCACCTCATTCCAAACATATGCTAAGGTCTTCACAATGATCTCCAAGACCCATACACCCTGGTGCTTTCCTTTCCACAGTTATATCTCTAGCTGCGTTGTCTACTAATGCCCCATTATCATAAGGTTCCTGCTCCACTGACTTTTCTGCTCTACTTCAGTGATACTACCCAGGCTTGGTCCTTACTCAGGCTGCTGTCTCCGTCCAGAATGTGCGTCCCACAGACTTCTGCAAACTTGGCTTATTCACAGCCTTCAGAGTCTTTGGTCGAATGGTCCTCTTCCCCCACCCCACTTAGATCCCTGCTCTGCTACTGTCCACAGCCTTTATTATCACTGGATATATTGTATATTTTGTTTCTTATCTGTCTACTTTAATGTAAGAAGCATAAAGGCAGGACATTCTGTCCAGTTTCTTCATTGCTGTATCTGTACTTTCTAGAACAGTGTCTGGCACATGGCAGACAATTAGTATTTGCTTAATTAACCAGAGATTAAGAAAGCTACATATTATCTTTCATATTTTTCTTTGAACAGTGTCTATTATTGTAATCAAGGATATTTGGAAAATTCTGAATTCTAACTTTACTGACCAGTGAGTAAAGATAGAAAGATTAAGCAATCTTAACTGTCTTACTGTGTACTTCATTTCATGTAATTTAAAAAAAATTAAATGACTTTTGTATTACAAGTTGAACACTGTTCATAGAATTGGAAAAGACATGCCTCAAATTATGTGTTCGTAACATCAAAATTCAAACATTTTCCTAAGGGAAACAAATACCTTAACATAATGAATTTTGTAGAAACTTCAAGTAAAATATAAATAATCATTTTTTAAGGTTTTGACCTTTTCTTAAATTTTCTTAAATTATCTTCACAATTATATATATTAGAGATCTAATATGATATAAGACAGTATTGAAATAAAAGTTATACCCATTTCTTTGTAAAGAGATTAGTTATTTCCTTCTTCTATCTATTACATTTGAGAAGGTAACTGAAATGTTCAGCTTAAATCGTTTAACTTCTCTAGTAGAGGCCAGAGTAGTTTGTAAGTTTCCTCCTGTCCCAATGGCAATTTTAAGTCAAATCACAGTAGCCCAAAGTCAATGCTCTACCATCAAATTTGAAGATTTGAATCAGAGGTAGAAAAGCCTAAGGTTCCCTGGGACCAGGAAGATGATGTAAAGATGTGAAGTGAGCTCCATTAGAATACAAGACTGAGTGAAGAGACATGGAGAATGAAGCATTCAAAGAAGGGGAAGAAAAGAAAACTCTAAGGTCAGTTCGTAAAACAGCCTGCCATTTGCACTCCTAGAAATGCTTTCTAGGTTTCAGGACTTTTCTGAATTGTTTCTTTCACATCTTAACATTTGTTTTAACATAGTACACATCTGTGGCGCCTGGGTGGCTCAGTGGGTTAAAGCATCTGCCTTTGGCTTAGGTCATGATCTCAGGGTTCTGGGATCGATCAAACCCTGCATCAGGCTTTCTGCTCAGCAAGGACCCTGCTTCCCCCTCTCCCTCTGCCTGTCTCTCTGCCTACTTGTGATCTCCCACTCTCTCTGTCAAATAAATAAATAAAATCTTTTTTAAAAAAACATAGTACACAACCATTGGAATCTAACTGATTCATCTTAACGACCAAATCAAACTACATTACTGCCCGTATCATATTTACTGAGCAATCTCCCACTGGGATAGACTTAAGATATCTTCAAATTCTATTACAAATGATGTCACCATGGGATGACACCACCTTCTCTATATGTTCTGGTACATTTATTAGAAAGTATTATGATAGATTTCTGGTGGAATTGCTATGCAGAAGAATTTTTATACATTGTTTTAAAAATAGAAAGTAAATAGGTCATTATAATTATTTTTAAATGCTTTCCTATCCCAAAACTGCTTAAAAAGTCACATGTTCCAGGACTGGGATCTTGTGCTAAAGTCTAAAAATAAAAATAATGATCAAGTCAAAGATTCACCTGTTTTTCCAGACCACTTGTGATGCTAGATTATGGACTCCAACTCATCCTGATTTCTTCATACCTTCATGGAATTTCTTTCTGGGAATCAAACTGTATTGTATTTCTTTGATGGGCTTACCTGTCCATATATAATATGCAGATTTTTCTGGTTCCCATAAAAAGTGTTATAGGTCTTCAATAAAGAATTGAGTTGTTCCCTAAAAAAAAAAGTTACATTTGGTTACAATCAGGCTCTTTAATAGTAAAAGGCAATAATAGTGTATTCAGTTCCTATAAGTATGAGATAGAAATGATTCAATGGAATCTTCACTGTTCTGTCATTTTCTCTTTCTGCAAGTCATTGAAAATGGAAGTCTTCTTGGGACATCAGCAAACACCGGAGGGGCTAGCTAATTCATAAATAAATAAACAAATAAGGGAAAATGACTCAGACCAAAGTGGTGGGGAGACTATTCTGTGACAGGAGACAGTCACAAAATAGAGATAGGGTTTCACATTTCTTTTTGATTTTGCAACATTTAATCAGCTTAAATTAAGTGCCTAGTATGTGCCTGATATCGTGTTTCCTACCTGGGATATAGTAACAGTTCAGAAATGGTCACTGCTCCAGAGTTACTTATCTTTGTGGCAGGTGGGCTCTAGCAGTGGGAATACTGGTTCCTACCCCTCCTCTACCCTTCCCCTATGCCTCCACAACCTAAGATTCTCACCCTCCCTAACTAACCTGCTGGTCTGAGCCATCTTCTCTCACCTGGATTACTGCGACAGTTTCCTAAAAGCCTTCTGTATCTGTAGTCTGTTGTAACAGCAGCTATTATTTTAATGCAAACCTGATCATCTTTCTCTTTGATGCAGAACTCTCCAATATCTTTTGATTATTTAGGATAAAAGCCAACATGCTTCCAATGACTTAAAGGCCAAATGTGATCTGGTCTTCCGTTTTCCTCTGATCTCATTTCCTACTATTCTTTTCTCCACTCACTACACTCTAGCCACTGGTCTCCTTACTTAATGTTCCTTGAATATGTCAGACACATTCTCACCTCAGGGCCTTTGCACTTGCTGATCCCCTTATCCAGAATGACCTCTCCTCTTACCCCCACCCAGTGTCACACTGTTTACACATTTTCTTTAACTTTTTACTCAGAATTCAATGTTTCAAGGAGTGCTTCCTGACCATTTGATCTAAAGGTTTGCCTTTTCCCTACAGTCATACCATGCTTTCTTACCTCTGCCCCTTCATCACCTCTACCCTTGCACATATTTTAGTTATTTGTCTTATATTTGGTCTCTCTCACCATAGCTCCATGAGAATAGATGTGCTTGTATGTTTAGTTTGCACTATATTCCATGTCCCTGGAAGAGTGTTTGGGACATAGTAAGAACTCTATGAACACCAGTTCAATGAAATAATCAGAGAAATTCTTATTCCTAAAGAATGAAACATACCAAAAAAAGAGGGGGAAGCTTTTTTATATAAGCAGTTTTATGGAGGAAAAAATCTCATATTAAATTTCCAAATATATCATTTTTTAAAATTCTTATGATCCTCAATATCTCCTCCCTCCCATAAAAATACTGGCTCTATAAGGACAGGAATTTTGGTCTATTTTATTCATTATTGCCTTCCCAATGCTAGAGCAGAGACTTACTCATAATAGGCTCTTAATCAATAAATGTTTATTGAATACTGAATGATTCATGTATACTGACTTTTATGCTTGAGATAATGTAAAGGTATTCTTTCCATATGACATTGAATTTTAATGAGTACATTTCTAAGGTTCTATACACTTCACACAATCACCACATAAAAAAATTCTACAGAATTCCTCCATGCTATGGTTCCATTTCCAACCGAGTTACTTTAGAATTTCAGTGTTAATGAATATTTCTGTTCTAAATATCATTGCACACACAAAAGACTTGTTCCCTTGGAGTCATTACTATGGGATGTTTCCTAAAAATTATTGTACTGGTAAGGAGCAGGAACACGTTTATAGCTATCATTATTGAGTGCTAGGGCAGCATATAGAAATTTCTGGTTCACTTGGGATGCAACTCCTGATATGCTGAGCTGTGAGGGTTGTTATTAAGGCAAATGAATTTTTATATAATCTTATTCCCTCAGCTTCTGTTTCTGATAAAACTGCACAATATGATATGGTACAAGTATCCTTCAAAGTATTTACTTCAGGACCATGTATAATGAGAAGATATTCTCTGGGATCAAGCCACTTGGAAAATGTTTCTGTACCTGAACAGAACCTGACTAAATCTTCCCCCACAGAAATAATTCTCCAGATGACCCAGGGAGTCAGCAAACTGTGGTCCTGGGCTATGTGTATTTATCAATGAAGTTTTATTATAATATAGTCACACGAATTTGTTTGCTTATTATCTGTGGCTGCATTTCTACTGTAACTATTGAGTTGAGTAGTTGTGACAGAAACCACATGACCCACAAAGCCTAAAATATTTATTATCTGGCCCTTCACAGAGAAAGCTGGCCAACCTCTCCCAATTACAGCACGGGGTAGTGAATACCACAGAAGTTGTCCATATTTTTCTTACCACAGGCAAGATCATTCTGACTGAATATTAATGGCACTTCAAAAGGATTCCAGAGTGTGGAAGAGTAATAGAGCTCGGTAAAATGAAGTGTTGGGATAAAACGAAGAATTAAGAAAAAAGCTCACAGTCATGTAAACAACTACAGCAAAGGTGAACTCATTGCAATTATTAAAAGAGCATTACAGGGGCGCCTGGATAGCTCAGTGGGTTAAGCCTCTGCCTTTGACTCGGGTCATGGTCTCAGGGTCCTGGGATCGAGCCCCGCATCAGGCTCTATGCTCAGCAGGAAGCCTGCTTCCTCCCCCCCGCCCCCGTGTGCCTCTCTGCCTACCTGTGGTTTCTCTCTCTCTCTGTCAAATAAATAAAATCTTTAAAAAAAAAAAGTTTAAAAGAGCATTACATTTTAATTGTATCTACCTTACTAGAGGAACTTTAGAAGATGATTTTTGTGTGTGTGTGTCGGATGAAACAACAGGTCTAATATAACCCTGCTAATAAAACCTAGCCTGCAACATGTTAATCTGACTTGTTGGCACCGAAGGCACAAGGACATGGAGAGTGATTTTCAAGAGGATCATCCGTATCTCCCTGTGTCTTCTAATAGTGAATGGCCACTCACTTATGCACTCATCAGTCACTGTGCGAGCCCAATCCAGAGGTTTCAGGCATACTCTGAGGTTGGGTGAGAGCTTTAAGAATAGATGCTGCCCAAAGTGAACTTTGGGTGGGGGGAATTAAACATGAAGAGTGTGAGGAGCTTATCAGGCAAAGAGAACATTCACAAGGACATGGGGCTATTTCTATAGCTTTGTGGAGAGAGCTCAGAGCGTCAGGATTCTGAGAATAGAACATACAAACGGGGAGTGGTGAGCAATGAGCTGAAGAAGCAGGCAGGAACCTTGTGAGCCATTTTAAGAAGCTTAATATTCTACCCTAAGGGCAAGGGCAAGTACCGAACACTGAACATTCTAGGCAGAAGAAAGACATGATGATACGGGCCACTAGGGAACTTACAGAAGACAGATTTCAGGACAAGATGGAAGCAAAGATGAGTGGGACTATAGCAACGGTACAGGCGTGGAGGCACAGGGGCAAGGCTGTGTTCCGTGGAAAGGTGCTCAGGTGTCCCACGTGTACAGAAGGGAATGAAGTCTAGATGGGTCCTAAAATAAGTAGGGATTACATGATTTAGGACATCGGAAGGTAACCACAAAAACATTATCTAGGCAGTCCCTAGTCAGGAAAGGGGGCAGTGATTTAATACACACTGTGCCCTGTCAATGGTAATTATAATAGATTTTCTGGATCCACTTAAATGTTACGTATAGACCTTCCTCCCCTCACAAAAGGAAACAGCCATCTGTGCACCTTCCCTCTCAGCTACCAAAAAGTTCCCCACCAAGCCTCGATCAGACTGCTAAGCAAGTATTCAGCTGTCCTAACAAAGCTATAAAATGGTTGAGAAGAAATGGATTTCAGATCCAATCTTCTCAGTTTACACATCTGTGATGTCTAGAAGGCACAGGGATGCCTAAGAAATAGATGTAAGGTTCAAACAGCCTATACACTTCATGTTTGATACAGAAGACATTGATTTTCTGAGAGCTTGGTGTTTTGGAACATGAAATACTGCATATATGACAAGGTTTCTAAAAAACATCGACCAGTATATATAATATGGATAGTGTTTTAAAGATTTATTTATCTATTTGTGAAAGAGAGAGAGAGTGCACACGCGCATGCACAACTGGGGGGCTGGGAAAGGGGCAGAGGGAGAAGCAGACCCCCCACTGAGCAAGGAGCCCAACTCAGGGCTTGATCCTGACCCTAAGATCATGACCTGAGCCAAAGGCACTTAATGGACTGAGCCATCCAGTCACCCTGATACGGATAGTGTTTCAAGAAAACTGAGGAATGGTTAACTTCCATATAAACTGGACTTCTAACTAAACGAAGGGATAGAAGAATAACTTTCTCCGGAGAGAGGCTGGCACTGTGCGCTGGCAGTGCCAAGATCAGATCCTGATAGAAGCCGATGGACACCAAGAATCATTTACATCAGCTCATGAAGAGTGCTAACCACAAGAGACTTAACACGGGGGTGACAGGTGCAGCGCCAGGATGCAGAAGAGAGCTGAGGACTCCTGTTCCTTTAAGGCTCCCAGCTGGGTTTTATGAGCAATAGTGCATCCAGAATTAACTGTAAAATGCTTAGGTGTACTTTGTACTTTGTGGCCTGAATTGCAGCTGCTCAGCAGATGGGAATTACCCACACACTGATGTCTGCCATGAATAATGGACTTAGTAAGAAATGAGTTCCTCAATCTTATCATGCTATTTAGCTGGCCGGAAGAAACAATTTTTATTTGATCTTATAAAACTGTAATATTCATGGACACAGGACAGCATGATGGATGGAACAG
>JAPYYJ010001038.1:0-14751 GCA_028533885.1 Nasua narica | reverse complement strand
TGTTATGTGGCGTGTTCATGCGATTCGTCCCATCAGGTAAAAGTGGATAAAACCAAGGAAATTATTTTAAAAGTCATGCAAGTTGTTCAGGCCTGGTGGGCAGTAAATAAGCCTGTGGTGATTTTTTGCTTATAAATGTAGCTTATTTCACAGGAGATTAGAAAATACTCACATGTGCAGGATCAATTCACTGTGTCCTTTATCTTCAACTTGTAAAAAGAGATTGGCTGCTCGGCCCCAAACTTTACCTTTTGATCAAACCAAAGGGGTAACCAAAATGAACTAATCTCAGCTAGAAAAAAAAACAATCCCTGAAACACTAAGCTTCCTGCTAACTCCCTGCCCTGCTGCTGCTCGTGCAAACATTTCCGTAGCTTCCTATCTTCTGGAGAGGCCTGGGAAATGCTGTCAAAAGCAAGTTGTGTGCAGGGTTTTGCAACCTGGTCTTGTTTTTCTTATTTTCCATTGTGGAGAAGGTCGTTGATGATAGAAGACTTGATTAAGACTAAATAGGGTCAGCAGTAGAAATATATTTATTTCTCCTATTTTATATATATTTTTCTCCTATTTTATGTATATGCTGCTGGCCCATATATGTATATGAGACCCAGGATTTCCTGCAGAGTTTGTTATCTTTGGAGCATTCCCAGTGGAAAATAAAAGGTATCCTTAGTCCTCTTGTCCCCCGTGGCTACGATAACACAAAACTGTGTTCTTTGGACACTTTTTGCTGCTCCAGCAGTCCATAAGAGATTTCCTCTTTGTCATTAAGCCACCATCATGAGCAAATTGTTTTGTCAGTTGGCCAGGACCTCCAGATACTCAAGGATCACGTTAGCAGGAAACTCCAGCTGTGTGTGTGGAGGTGGGGTGGCCGTGCCTTAAAGAAAGCCTCGTTTTTGTTTCAAGTTGTCATAATCTTTTATTGGGCTCAACAACATTAGATGAAAACACGTCCAGGGGTGTTTCTACATCTGGAACTTAGCTGTCCCGCTGAGGATAGTCAGGGTGACTCCAGGGAATAACCAATGGAAAATGATGAGGAAATCATTCTGAAAGCCAGAGAAAGAACTCCTCATTGCACTAAGATGCACAAAAAATATTAGATCCTGTGTCAACCCCACACGTACCCTGGGGATAATCAGACTCAACCAGGGCCCCAGGTCTCTTCACCTCATCCAGCTGTAGTTCATCTACTATGGGCCAGCTGGGCCAGCCTGTGCCCTACCCGGCATCTGCTCTGGCAGGAAGTATATATGAAGTCTCTAACCAAGACTGCTGATTCATTTACTCAGTTAATTGGTGCTGCCTGTGGCTTAATGTGCTTAACTCGCTGGACTCCCCATGTGTACTCGGCCAATGCTAACCACCTAGTCCTTGATTTTAGTTCAGCTATCTTTACTCTGGTTCAACCATACTCAAGTTCACCTTTACTCTAGGACTCTAGATCTTGGTTCCATCACCAATACTTTAGCCTGTGATTTGATCTTTGGTTTCCACACTCTTCCTAAACCTAAACTTTCCCTTTTAGAGGCCAGACTGTGGTCATCTCCCAGGCCCAGTGTCCACTGATGCCTGATGTAGGCTCTTCAGATCCAGACACCCTTAAGCCATCTTTGACTCTATTCCATTTTCCCTCAGGGAGAAGCTCAAGTTCAGGGAAGAAGTAGGGTGAAGGATAAGGTTAGACTCCTGAACAGGATGAGCAATAGGTTGGGGATGACAGAAGGTGAGTGTCTGTTGTCTACATTTCCTAGTAGCTCACAATACTGGACATGTGGTGTTGCGATTGGGGTTATGCAGTAAGTACGAATGTCAAAATAAACTCATCAAAATGGCAGAGTCAAAATGGCATCATGAAAATATGCAATTGTGCTGCCGTCTCCTACCTGACAACAAGTGTTACAACTTGTAACAACTTGAGTGAGTTGTTACTCAAGTTGTTGAGTGAGAGTCTTGTTGAGTTACTTGAGACAACTCAAGTTGTCCCACTCTCACTTGAGTGAGTGTTAATAACTCTCACTCTAGATTTTCTGAGTTTAAAAATTGCCATTACAGCTCTTATTTAATAGATTTTAAAATTGTAAGATACATTTTATATATATATTTTAACATTTCTCAAAATATATGCATCTTACAATCAATGTTTATAGTCACTATAGGCCAGGTTTCAGTTGTTACCTTGCTGTCATTGACTACTTTTTATTTAATAATTAAGTTTTTATTGAAATATAGTTAACATACAATGTTATACTAGTTTCTAGTGTATAGCATCTTGATTCAACAATTCTGTGCATGATACAATGTTCACTATGATTAAGTGTAGTCATGATAAGTGTAGATCAGTTATTACAACATTATTACAATATTATTGACTATATTCCTTATGCTATAATTTTCATCTCTGTGACTTATTTTTTTTAAAGATTTTATTTACTAATTTGACAGATCACAAGTAGGCAGAGAGGCAGGCAGAGGGAGAGGGGGAAGCAGGCTCCCTGCTGAGTAGAGAACCCAATGCGGGGCTTGATCCCAGGACCCTGAGATCATGACCCGAGCCGAAGGCAGAGGCTTTAACCCACTGAGCCACCCAGGCGCCCCTCTGTGATTTTATAACTGGGAGTTTGTATCTCTTAATTCCTTTTATCTATTTCACCCATCTCCCCAACCACCACCCCTCTTATACCACCACTTTGTTCTCTATATTTAAGAGTCTATTTTTTGTTTGTTTGTTCATTTGTTTTGTTTTTTAAAATTCCTCATGTAAGTGAGATCACATGGTATTTGTCTTTCTCTATCTGACTTATTTCACTTAGCCTAGCACCTTCCTAGATAGATAGATAGGTCTATCCATGTGGTTGAAAATGGCAAGATTTTATTTATTTTTATGAATGAATAATATTCCATTATATTTTATACCATATCTTCTTTATCCATTCATCTGCCAGTGGACACTTGGGATGCTCCCATATCTTGGCTATTGTAAATAATGCTGCACTAAACATAAGAGTGCATATATCTTTTTGCATTACTGTTTTTGTATTCTTTAGGTAAACACTCAGTAGTGGGATTTCTGGATCATATGGTATTCCTATTTTTAATTTTTTGAGAGACCTCCAAACTGTTTTCCACAGCGGTCTTTGACATTTAAAATTGATTTTCAAATTGAAATTGAAATACAAATCAAAACCACAATGAGATATCATGTTATACCTGTCAGAATGACTGGAATGAAAAAGACAAGAAATAACAAGTGTTGGTGAGAAGGTGGAGAAAAAGGAACCTCCGTACGCTGTTGGTGAGAACATAAATTGGTGTCATTGCTTAATTTTTTTCAGTATTTAAAAAAATATTATTTATTGATCGATTAGAGAGAGAGAGGAAGCAGGAGCACGGGGTTGGAGCAGGTCAGGAGAGAGGGAGAAGCGGACTCCCTGCTGAGCAAGGAACCTGTGAGGGGTGGTAGGGTGGTGGGGGGGAGCGAGTAGGAGGGTGGGGGAATGGGGGACGGGAGGGTGGAGGGAGTGGGAGGGTGGGGTGGGGCTTGACCCCAGGACTCTGGGATCATGACCAGAGCTGAAGAATTCTAGAAAATGTTCCATGTGCACTAGAGAAGAATGTGTATTCTGTTGTTTTGGGATGTAATGTTCTAAATATATCTGTGATGTCCATCTGGTCCAGTGTGTCCTTTAAAGCCTTTATTTCTTTACTGATCTTTTGCTTAGATGATCTGTCCATTTCAGTGAGGGGGGTGTTAAAGTCCCCTACTATTATTGTATTATTGTTAATATGTTTCTTTGATTTTGTTATTAATTGGTTTATATAATTGGTTGCTCCTATGTTAAGGGCGTAGATATTTAAATTTTTAAGATCTCCTTGTTGGACAGACCCTTTAAGTATGATATAGTGTCCTTCCTCATCTCTTATAATGGTCTTTGGCTTAAAATCTAATTTCTGTGATGTATATTTGCCACTCCAGCTTTCTTTTGATGTCCATTAGCATGGTAAATTGTTTTCCACTCCCTCACTTTAAATCTGGATGTACCTTTGGGTCTAAAATGAGTTTCTTGGAGACAGCATATCGATGGCTCTTGGTTTTTTTTTTTATCCATTCTGATACCCTATGTCTTTTGACTGGGGCATTTAGCCCATTTACGTTCAGAGTAACTATTGAAAAATATAATTTAGTGTCATTGTATTGCCTATAAGGTGGCTGTTACTGTATATTGTCTCTGTTCCTTTCTGGTCTGTTACTTTTAGGTTCTCTCTTTGCTTAGAGGACCCCTTTCAATATTTCCTGTAGGGCTGGTTGGGTGTTTGTAAACTCTTTTAGTTTTTGTTTGTCCAGGAAGATTTTTATCTCTCCTTCTATTTTCTATGACAGCCTAGCTGGATATAGTATTCTTGGCTGCATATTTTTCTTGTTTCGTGCTCTGAATATATCATGCCAGTGCTTTCTGGCCTGCCAGGTCTCTTTGGATAGGTCTGCTGCCAAGCTAATATTTCTACCATTGTATGTTACAGAGTTCTTGTTCCGAGCTGCTTTCAAGATTGTCTCTTTGTCACTGAGACTTGTAAGTTTTACTATTAGATGATGGGGTGTGGACCTATTTTTATTGATTTTGAGGGGAATTCTCTGTGCCTCCTGGATTTTGATGCTTGTTCCCTTTGCCAAATTAGGGAAATTCTCTGCTATAATTTGCTCCAATATACCTTCTGCTCCTCTTTCTCTTTCTTCTTCTGGGATCACAATTATTCAAATATTGTTTCATCTTATGGTATCACTTATCTCTTGAATTCTCCCCTCATGGTCCAGTAGCTGTTTGTCTCTCTTTTGCTCAGCCTCTTTATTCTCCATAATTTGGTCTTCTATATCATGAATTCTCTCTTCTGCCTCATTTATTCTAGCAGTAAGAGCCTCCAGTTTTGATTGCACCTCATTAATAGATTTTTTTTTTAATTTCAATTTGGTTAGTTTCTAGTTCTTTTATTTCTCCACAAAGAAATTCTCTAAAATCTTCCATGCTTTTTTGGAGCCCAGCTAGCACCTTGATAGTCATCATTCTGAACTCTATTTCTGACATATTCCTAATGTCTATATTGATTAGGTCCCTAGCTGTTGATACTGCCTCTTGTTCTTTTTTTGGTGGTGTTTCTCTGCCTTGTCATTTTGTCCAGATAAGATGAATGAGAGAACAAAATACTAAAAGGGTAGCAATGACCCCAGAAAAATATACACTAACCAAATCAGAAGAGACCTGAAACTGGGGGGAGAATAAAGGAGGAAAAAAAGAAAAAGAAAAGAAAAAAAATTATATATATTTAGACTGTGAATAGAACAGAGCCACACACTTGATTTTGGGTGTTAGAAGAAACTACCTCCCAAAATTTTAAAAAAGAAAAACTTATATATATATATACACAAAGAAGGGTAAACACGATGAAGGGATGGAATATGACTGTAAAGATGAAAATTAAAAAAGATTCTAAAAAAGGAATTGATAAGAATTTAGTTGAAAAAAGAAAAGAAAAAAAAGGAAAGAATGTGATAAGGCTGGAGACTAGAACAAAGCCATGTGCTAGACTTAGGGTACCCTATTTTGATCTATTAGAAGAAATTGTATCCCAAAATTTTAAAGGAAAAAAAAAAAACCCTCTATGTATACAAAAAACAAGGTTAAATACAATGAAGGGATAAAATATGACTAGAACAATGAAAATTTTAAAAGATTTTAAAAAGGTATTGATAAGATAAAATAGTTAAAAAAATTAAAATAGGAAAGAGGAAAAAATTTTTTTAAATAGAATAAGAAGAAAAAAAATTTAAAAAATTTAACTTTGAAAGACTAGAGAATCATGGGGGAAAAGCCACGAATTCTGTGTTGCTTTTCTCTGTCTTTGGAGTTCTGCAGTTCTCATTGATCGGTGAACTTGGTCTTGGCTGGATGTTCTTGCTGATCTTCTGGGGGAGGGGCCTATGGCCTTGATTCTCAAATGTCTTTGCTGGAGGCGGAATTGCTCCGCCCTTGCCAGGGGCAGGTCTAAGTAATCTGCTCGAGTTGGCCCTCTGGAGCTTTTGTTCTCTGATCGCTTTCCGTACTGCTTTGGAGGCGGAGAATAAAGATGGCGGCCTCCCAGTCTCTTCCCGGAGGAGTGCAGCGTTCAGGGCCCCACTCAGCACGCTCTTGGAGAAAAGCAGTCAATCCCTCCCGTCTCCCTGGTCTCCAGACCGCGCTCCGAGCTCAGCCGGCTTGTGACCCAGCGTTTCTGTCTCTGGTGCGCGGCCCCGTCTGGAGTCTCCAAACGCAGCCGATTCCTGCAGCCGCTCCTGCGCCGCTCCTCCTGGAGGAGAAAGGAAGGCGAGTCTCCCCGGGTCTGCACCTTGTGGAGTCACTGCCTGATGAGCAGCCGCCCGACTGCCTCGGATCACGGGGTAAGGTAAGCCTGAACTGAGAGTTCACTGCTTGGCTCCGTCTCTGCCGCCGGCTTCCCCACCCCGATACCTGGGGGCTCTGCCGCACTTGGGCGCCCCTGGTTCCTTCTGTGTCCCTGCGGGTTCTGAGACCACACTGTCCTTGCGAGGGCTCCAACCCCCATTTAGCCTCTGGAGTGATGTCCCTCAGTGGAGCAGACTCTAAAAGTTCCGATTTTGCGTTCCGCTGCTCTACCGCTGCCGCTGGGAGCCCGCCCCTTCCCCCGCGGTCTGTGTTCCCGAATGTTGCCTCGGATTCAGTTCTCTGCACGTCCTACCTTCTGGAAAGTGGTCGCTTTTCTGTTACTAGAATTGCTGCTCTTCTGCTCTTCAATCTCCTGTTGAGTTTGTAGGTGTTCAGAATGGTTTGATAACTATCTAGCTGAACTCCTGGGACCTGATGATATTAAATCTTCTATTCCTCTGCCATCTTGCTCTTCTCCACCATTGCCTAAATTTTAAAAATGCCAGCATCAAAGACTGCAGCCTGGGTGGCAGGCAGCGACCTGGAATAGTCCCAGGGACAATCATTTTATAATCTCTAGGGGCCTGATTCTCTGGTGGGGGAAGAAGGGAGGGAAAGATGGTGAATCAGATGTATTTGGCAATTCTTAAAGAGGAAGTTCAAAAGAAGGAAAAATCTAAATAATTGCAAAGCCAGCTTAGGAGATCAGTATAGTTGGCTTCTATTTCTTTGATGGATTCCTTTCAAATGCACTGTGGCATTAAAACTCTTCATGACACAGAGGATAGTTTATGTAGAAAAATAACAGCTTTTAGCTTTTAGCTTTTTGACTAAAAGCAGTTGGAAGAGTCAGTAGGAATGTGAAGATGTTTCTAATGTGTTTCTCTTGTGTTTTTCTCTTTTATATATGCATTTTAGTATAAAACTTATGTCTAAATTAAGACTAAAACCACCCTTTCAATCCACGTAAGATAAAAACTCTCCATAATACAAAGAAGTTGTCTCATAGTTTGACAGTGTTTTTTCTTTCTCAGAAATGGTGCATCTTATAAACAGCATCTCTGAGATCATGAAATGAGTGTGCCATTCGGTGATTGAGAAGTAGAAGACACTTCGTAGGGTTTTGACCCCCTGGTCCTCCCTTTGACATGACATGGATTCTTAGTTGGTAGGATTCATCCGGGTTGTGTCAGTTTCCTTCTGCTCTGGCAGATTGATTCAGCTGTGGCCAAAGAATACTCCTTACTTCTCTGTTTCAAGACACTCCCAGTAGCTGCCTACATCAAGATCTAAGTTGATAAATGCCTTTAAAATCATTGTGCCATCTAAGAAGCCAAACTCAGAGATCGAATAGTGAAAGATATGGCAGAGTGCAAAATATCTGCCAATATTTGCAGGGCAGCCTGGAGAATACAGGGGAGGACTTTCAAGCAGTTCCTTGCTTGGCCAGGAGCCTTAAGAAATGTGAGGAAAGTGTGTGATGAGGAAATGTGATGAGGGACCAAGGCTATACTTCAGGAGTTCACTGTGCTCATGCCAGGATTTGATTATAACCTCAATATTCAATGCTTATATTCCTTTTGGGGGAAAGACGGATATCTTATTGTTATGGGCTATAATATATCCATTTTCCTTCCCAACAGCCACCAGTTTCCTTAATGGAAATTACATTCCCTTGTTGAGCATTTTCTTGGCCAGAAAGACATCCTGATTGCTGCCTCTCTTTGCCTCTCCCCATCGTAGAGGCCAAGGGGCCCAAATACTTCCCCATCTGCCTTCTGCTATAGCCAGAGTGTCAGCTTGGGTCAGTGACTGACCTAGGCTTGACCAATCAGATGCTTTCTCTTGAGAATCCTGGACTTAGCATGTGATATAGGAAAGAGAGGAGTTTTAGAAATTAGAGCCATCACAGTGGCGCCAATTACTGTCGTATTGATGTCTTGATCACACTGTACCTGTAACAAGGCTGTTGCCTTATTTTATACATTATGACCCTTCTCTCTAGGTCTTTCATGGTTATTTCTGTCCCGAGGCTATTCTTTTAGCTTCCCTCCAGTTCCAAGAGCCCCAAATAAAATCCCCTTAATCCCTTATTGCTTCAGAGGGTCAGAGCCCATCTCTATTACTTGCTACTAAGAACCCTGACTGATTCATCTCATATAGGATAAGTGATGTCACAAAAGAGAGAAGAACCTGCATGGTTTTCCATGTGTCCTCTTTTGTGTCATTAGAAGGAAGATATGGAGGAATGGAACCTTTTTCTGGAGATCTCAAGGAACACAGTGATGTTGTATCATCATTGGCAGTGCTTCTGCCGAAATAGATATGGTTTTTTATGGTTTCTTTTCCTCAAGATTAGATGACTTGTGTGTATGTACCACAGATGTTCAATAGGAGAGTGTAGGACACAGTCCCTGTGTCCATAGCCTTCATCCTCTCTTTTCTTCCTTGTGGTGCCAAAGGAGAGAAAACAAGATTTACTTAATATTTTAAAATTAAGCACAATACTTTCGCCTTGCCAGACCAGGAACTGCCACCTCCCTCGCAACAGAATCATACAAATCAACTTGTGGGGAGGGGCAATAATTTTGATGACAGGTAGTTATGCATCCTGGAAGAAGGGAGTGGGTAAATGTATGCATTTATTTGGCATTCAGAAATGGTTCCCTTGTTGATAAGATTATCCTGGACATTTCTCTACATATTTAATGGCACAAGACAAAACAGAAGTGGCAACCAATGGCGCATCTTAGAAGAAAGATTAGGATGTGTCAGTCTCCGAAGTTAAGTCTTGCTTGATTCCCGCAGTGAACTGTACCAACAGCATCCCTCAGTGCAGGGAGATTCAGAATTGCCTGTATCCAAAGGTGGTTTCTAGGTCCTTGGCAGTATTGCCCTTGTGTCTCTGCAGTGCCGTGGGGTGGAGTTGAAGACTATGGCCATGGTTTCTTGAGTTCTGATCCATGTGGCTCTCTAAGCCAGTGCTGTGCTTCCCGTGGGAGTTAGACTTCTCATTCCCCAATAGGAGAACCCAAAGTGTGAATTATTCTTCCAGTAGAGGTAATGCATTTGACTGGCTGGGCATATTTTGTTTTTTTTTTAATTCAGCCGACCAGGCTTAGTTGCTCTACCTCAGATGCTGAATTAGCCTCAGAAGCGAGTTGACAACTTGGTCCTGGCCAAGAGAGCCCAACAGGCTGGCCACTAAGCTCCTCCTTCTTTTCCTCAGTGTCACAAGAAATGAATGCAGAGGGATCTTTTCTGCAACTCTTGCTCTGAAATTGGCAGGAGAAATTAAAGCAACAGTGCGAGATTCACTTGCCCAGTCAGCAATGTTTCTATTAGTTATGCATAGGCTAAAGAGATTAAAGATGAATACTTGTGCAAAGAGGAAAAAAAAACATAAAAGAGCTGGAACTTAAAAGTAAGCGTCACAGATAAAAAGCAAAGCTAAGGTAGTCAGTCTCTGGGCAGTACTTCTGAGTTTCTCACTTAGAGGTTTCTTTCTTTAATGAAATGAAACTTGATGCTTTAAACCTTATATGCTCACATTTCAACTTGGGAAGGGTTGGCAGGGAAATGAAAATGAGGTCCTGACCTAGTGTGAAGGAGGAAAGATAGCTGGGAGTTGAAGAGCACAACTGGGAAAAGGATAAGCTACCCTGAAATGGGTGGGAGGTGTCCAAGACAAGCCTCACCCCTTCACTTGCGGGTCTAGAATAGTGGTCCTCAACTCTGATGTGCATCGGGGTCACCTGGTGGCTCATTCCAACACAGGCTGCCGGAGTCCACTCTCAGGGTTTCTGAATCAGGAAGTCTGGGTTGCAGACCAAGGATTTGTGTTCCCCACGAGTTCCCAGGTACGGCAGATGCTGCTGGTCTAGGAGCCACACTTCGAGAACCACTGATCCAGAACCCCACACTCGCGACAGCAGGTGTGAGGCAGAATCTGGAGCCCCATGATGCCTATTGTTGGCTAATACCCATGGCGGTCAAGCACCTGGTTTGTAGACCTATTTAGTTCTGCTCTTGAGCCCAACCTATATCATAGGTACTGGTGACAGTCTCAAGGGGGTACGTCTTAGAAGGAAATCACGTATCTTTCTTGAGTCTCTAAAGCACTCTAGAATTTATTCCCTGTATTTCCGCACATAGGAGATGTTAGAACTTCTCTCCTGGAGGCTAGAGTAGCAAGCACATCAGGAGAAAGGCCAGGCCCAGTTGTCCATGGCATTACATAAAAATGAGGAAATGTGACTTTAAGAAAAGAGATGGTAGAACAGATCCTATCATTCAGAGCAGTCCTGATATTGTCAAGGTGCTGGCCCCATCCATCCTGTGAGTCACAAACTCCTGCCCCTGGACACGCTCTTCTGGGCCGCCCGGGCAGACCGCTGGTGGCCGCTGTGGAGACGAGGATGTCGTTCCGGCTCTCGTTGGTGCGGGCGGATTCTTCTTGTTAGGAGCTGTTCAAGGACTTCTGCTTCTTAGTAAATCAGGCAAGATTTTTTTGGCCTGCTAAGAACAGAGGAATGTATACGTGAGTGCATCTCAGAGCCCAAGTTTTCAACTGTTCTGTTCTAAGGGCCCCATAATACTCTTAGAAATTATTGACTACCCCCAAAAGCTATGTTTTCCAAAATGAAAATAATTAGGAGGAGAGTAGCATTGTTTTACATTTTTGCAAACCTCCTTCATGTCTGGCTTGGAGAAGCATTGGATATTTGCTATAGTAGCTTGGAAAGGGTAGAACATTTTACTAGCTTTTTCAGATAATTGTGGATATTCTTCTTTGTTACTACATCAAAATTTAACCAATGGCAGTTTCTTAAAGATCAGTTGCAATGTAGACTCCAAAACCATATCAATGATCTATTAATACTCTGTTAAATTAAAGTCCATTGGTCTTTCTTATACCCTGGACAGATCTTCCCTCATGCTTAATGTTCGAAATGTAATAAAATTAGTAATTTTACTACTTCATCTAGAATTTCCTTAATTGAGGCTCTTTTTTTCTCCTCTGAGTTTGTGATGATGAGGAATTTAATGACTAATGACTGGTTTGTGCTAAGACATCAACAGTTGTACCCACCATTGCTTCCGTATGAATATCAAGAGAGTGGAGAAGGTAAATAGCATTTTAGTATCATTAGGAAGATAGTTTTGGCTCCATGGACTCCTGGAAAGGTCTCAGCAACTCCCAGAGGTTCATCGGCCACAGCTTCAGAACCACCAGTATGCTAGGAGAATGAGGTAACAATTATATCCTATATTTTTATCTTGCTGGCTCTTTGATCCTTTCGTCTTTCAGTGTTATTAATAAAGAAAACCCCAAGATTACATTAAAACTCCTCTAATTTATCCACAACATCTAATTACAAGGCAAAACAAATCACCAAAAAAAAAATTGCAAAGTTTCTTGAATGCAATAAAAATAGTAATTAGTAACCCAATGGGGAGTTATCCTCTTAGCAGTCAGTTAATGAATACAGTATAGTCTAGATTACATGGGAAAATATAAGATTGAACTTGCTATAAATTGATGGGAACTGTCATGAGAAACTTAAGAAAAATGGAATGCAATCTTGTCCATTATTTTTTTGGTCCTTCTGTTTGGTAGAAATAGTGGGTATGACTGGGACCTCTGAAAATCCCATGGTGCCATGGGGGAGAGGTCAACCACAGTGCTAGGGCTTTCAGGATGACCTCTAGGGAAGGTGTGGGTATGAGGACTACCGAAATGTAAAAAGCCCTTACACCGAACCTAGGCACCTGACCCTGAGCTGTGCCCAGCCTCCTGCTGAACTGGGTGTAGCCACTCCAGACTCACGAAAGATCAAAGAGTAGCAGAGTCTAGCGTCTCAGTCAATGCCAAGGTAACAGCCACTTTGGCTCCATACCCTATATCATCCTGGATCCTTGTCTTCCCCTGACACAGAGGTTTAGAACTTCTCGTCTTGACTCCTTGTCCTATAGACCTCCAACTTAACCTTGACTCTATAGCTTTGTATAAAGCATTCCCCAGGCTTGGCTCTTGGGGCTTCTGGCTCTTTTCTCACCCCTTACCCCATATAAGCCTGTTCCCTGGTCTCAGACTTGAACTGAGAGCCAGTGTTTCCTTGGCCTTGGCCCCCAAACTTCCTGAACTCTTGGTATTTTGGTATAGATATCCGGTTAACAAATTGTCAAGGCCAATGTGATTCCTTTGGAACCTCAAGAAACTCAAAGAGTGATTTGTGGTGCAGGTATGGCCATGATGGTTAATGAATTGTAAACATACTTAAAAAACAGTCTCTTCTCAGAGAGTCTGTTGGCACCGTCCGTGCTTTTGATGTGTAGAACCAAGGCAACCCAGGCCATCCAGTTACTCACCACCCCAACCCCAATCAAAACAAAAGTGGGCATTGGGAATCTGTCTGAGGATAAATTCGGAGTTTGACCCTTCACACACAGACTGAAGTGATCTGAAATGAATGAGTCAAAGCCAAGGAAAACTTCTGTAGAAACTTTAGAACTATTCATGATGGAAGGAAGCATGACTTGTGAAGGAACCCCAGAGACCACTGAATGCAGCTCCAAGGTGGCAGAAATGTTGGTTGTCCATCACTTTATTTTCAGAGCCCATCCAAATGTTGAGCATATAGTAAATGCTTAATAAAGATTCAATGAGTAAAGTAATGAATTAATGGATCATTTGGACAAGAGCAAAGGGATCTTTGGACATAAGGGAGAGGGAACTCCTGTCTCTCTAGATCTTCATCCCATGAGTTTGGATTTTAAGGTGCCTCAGTGCCATAAATGATAATTCTAGGCAATGAAGATAACTTCAGCCCTTTGGAGACAGGCAGGGAGCAGGAAAAAGAAGCAGACATCCTACGAAGGATGAGATGACAGTATTTTGATGCCATATGGTCTGGTTGTATGTTAGTTCCTTCGTTTGTTTCTCTTTTGTCATCCAAAAATCTTTTAGTTTACTATTCCAGTGTTATTGCAAATGAACTGTAGGAAGTAAATGAAAATGTCCACATTTGGGCCACAGCTTTTAAAAAAAAAAGCAGGTCCTTTTAGGCTGACCTAAAGTAGCTGTAAAAAGCAAAATCACCAGGGAGGCAGGTGTCACAATTACAAGGGCCCAGCTGAAACTCTTTAGTGATTCTTACTTCATTGACTCCATTTTTTTTTTTAAGAAAGTCAAATTTTTGCCTTGCCATATTATCTCTGACCTACCGGGCCCTGTTACTGTATACAGCTTGGCACAGACTGAGGGCTTATAGGAGGCACAGTCTAGAACACATGCACATGGCATTAACACAAGACTACTTCTAACGTCTAACTGCGGTAGGTCACAGGGCTGTCCCCACCGGATCACCCATCTCAGCAAGGGGGTGGAAAGCGGGGAGCCACCCAAGTGACAGGAGCAAATGACTATAATTGCTTTGGACCACAGGAGTGCACACTATTGATACCAATGTTGTTGGGTGACCATATTAATAATAATGCAGAGTATCAGTAAGGAGCAAGATGGCGGCACGGGCAACTTTCTGCCGTGACTGGTTTTAAGTTGTAATTTAGTGGCCCTTCAACAACTAGATATTTCTCAGACAAGTGGCCCTCACAAAGGGAGGGCGAGCTCTTTCTAGCTCCTGACTAAAAGGAAAGTGAGGAGCTTGAGGGTTAATTCAATTCTACAGTTGGGTCTCTACATTTAGCGATTACAAGGGCAGCTTGATGTGAAAACCCTCCAAGAAATTGGGGGCCGTGGCTGGCACTTGGAAACATTCTTTGTTTTGCAACTCAACATATGATAATATATTTTAAAAATCTGTACCAGATTTAATTAGAAACAAATTTGATACCACATTCGTCAGCTTGGTCTCACTCCCTAGATTCCACTGGTACTTTTTGTCATTGAGCTTTTTCTCAAGGGCAGTCAGAATCACCCAACACAATTGCCATATAATTCCGAGGTCAAGAACTTGGGCTCTGGAGGTGGACAGACATGTTCAAGTCCTGCTTCGACTGTATGGGCCACATCTCAGGCACCCTCTGCCCTCATTTCTCCATCTACACAATAAAGATGGTAGCGCCCACTCGTCAAGCGATCGTAAGGACTAGTGTCAGTGTATGTACTGCGCCCAGAAAAACCCCTGAACCATAATAGGGGGTTCAACAAATAATAAAAGCCACTTTTGAGAATAACTATTAACCATTCATGTCACTGATACACACTCCCCGTCTCCTAGGACACTTCTACTCTAAAATGTTCTGTTCCTTTTGGAGACCAGGCGAGAGAACGTGTTCGGGAGGCGCGGTC
>JAPYYJ010001037.1:0-14752 GCA_028533885.1 Nasua narica | reverse complement strand
TAGCCAGGTTTTCTCTTATACCTGGCATAGCTCTACTCATCACTTCCCATTTCCAAGTGACCAGACTAGCTCACTCCTCTAACAGCCTTAACCCAACTCCCTGGGCCTCTCTTCCTTCCAGACATTTTCCACTGTGCTCTCTGGATCCCTCCCTCATTGTAAACCGAGGTCCCAACATTTTTCACTTCTTGCCTTTTCTGAAATATGCTTCCTACTGCTCTCTCTTGTGCTGCCATGTTTGGTCAATCCTAGGCACTTTTCCTAGTACCATTTCTCAGGTTGCCAAAGGGAGGGACTGCATAGCCCAGTCACCACAAATGAGAAGGTTGCAGAGTCTCTGTGCCTGCCCCTAGTGGATGATTGGTGTCTGTATGCTCAGCCTTCCTGATCCTTATGTTGGTAGCAGGATCCAGATGTCCTTTTGGAGAATCACCCTTGTTCCCTTCATTAGAGTCTTTGTGGGACTGATAATCACACTGCCTTTTCTTCCCATCTGCAACTGTTTTTCCCTACTAGGGTGGGCATGTGATGTACAGTAGACCAATCAGACTTTCTTTTCCAGGATATTAAATCTTGAGTGTTGTGATATAACGTATGAAATTGATTGAGATGAGCCACTTCAACAGTGGGGCTGTGAGTAACCTACCCAATCCTGACACCTCAGTTGCTGAAACTACCCTGGCTTCTCCACTTACCCAATCCCTGCTTTGGGCCTACCATCCTCTTCATAATTGGCCAGTACATTCCTCTTTTGGCATAGGTTAGCTAACCTTTTTCTAATGCTTCTCACAAAATAGACCTACTTAGTGCATACCCTTTGTCATATTGCTACAATAAAGATTATTTGACCATCAAATAAAATGCTGAAAAAATGATATGCTCAGAATACTTGACACCACAAATGTAAATTTGAAGCAAAAGTGATCTTTT
This sequence comes from Nasua narica, assembly GCA_028533885.1. Taxonomy (NCBI): domain Eukaryota; kingdom Metazoa; phylum Chordata; class Mammalia; order Carnivora; family Procyonidae; genus Nasua; species Nasua narica. The sequence continues at coordinate 13,822 of JAPYYJ010001037.1, read as the reverse complement.
GAAGAAATTGAATAAAATGTAAACATTAATGCAGTTCATATATACTTGGTGTTTTCAACGTATTAAAAAAAAAAAGGTATTTTCCTTTTACCTTTCAGTTCTTGTTCCCTACCATAACACTGGCTTTTCTATAGTCAGTGGAAAGCCCTGCTTCTTTGAAAGTCATGACAACAACTGCTTGGTCTGGTGCCTCCTTGTCACCTTATTATTTACCCACCACCTGACTACCACCTTTGGTACCAGATATGCAACTCTTCTTGAGTCCATGTTGTACTCCCAGTCCTCTGGGTGCTGCAGATCTCCTGAGCCCAATGTGCAGATCTCCACAGCCCAAGGAGATTGAAGAGTATGATCTCCCTGCTTGATGCTTCCTTCACTTTCCACCCCACCACCATGTCTCTCAGTCCAAACCTGCCAAGGAGGAAAGAGCAAGCTGGCAGCAGGGCTTCTTTCCTCTATTTCTTATTTCTCCTCCCACCATCATCCAGAGCTGGAAAGTATCAGTGATCCTGTACCATAGCCTCTGACTTCCATAGAGCACAAGCCTTAGTGTGGGCATCACCTGGAGGGGCTTGTTAAAACACAGATTGGTGGGCTCCTTTCCCAGAATTTCTAGTTCAGTAGATCTGGGGTGGGGCCTGAAGATTTGCATTTCTACCAAGTTCTTAGGTGATGCCAGTATTGCTGGTCTGGGGACCACACTTTGAGCACCCTTGTCATAGAGCAGAATCTCAACCTGTCTCAACACTATTACTCTTTTGGGCCAGATAAATTGTGGCAAGGGCTGCCTGAATATTGTAGGATGTTGAACAGAATCCCTGGTCTCTATGCACTAGATGCTGGTAGCACTACCTTCTTAGTTATGACAAACAAAATGTGGCCAGATATTACCCAGTCTCCTCTGGGAGCAAAATCCCTCCAGTTGAGAAGCACCCCTATAGAGCATACCAGGTTCTCCTAGTCAGAAGTGGTGCTTTCATAAGGAAAAATATGGAGGACATTGTGAGAAGGAAAGGAAGGGTGAATGGGGGGAAATCAGAGGGAGTGATGAACCAGGAGAGACTGTGGACTCTGAGCAACAAACTGAGGGTTTTGGAGGAGAGGGGGGTGGGGGGTTGGGTGAGCCTGTTGGTGGGTATTGAGGAGGGCATGTATTGCATGGAGCACTGGGTGTGGTGCATGAACAATGAATCTTGGAACACTGAAAAAATAAAATAAAATTAATAAAAGAACTACACTGAAGGAAGAAAAAAAAAAAGAAGCGGTGCTTTTCCTACCTCATAGGAAAGATCTAGGAATTGGGGATTGGGGATTAAATCCTTGGGGATTAAACTTTTATAAATAAAAGGCAAAGATGACAGAATCTGGGAAATCTTTCAAGACAGTAGTCTATGACTCTGCTTTCCTTCTGCATAATCCTAATTCTGAATGACAGAAACAGCTTATTCTTTCTTTTTTGAAAGAAATTCAAATATCCTCACAGATAATGGATTCCTAGGGTGAACTGGGGTTAAAGTCCTAGATGGGGTAGACTGAAAAGAAAAATCACATTACATTTTTAGAAATATTACTCCCTTTACCTCTGTAAACAAGCACAATATGGTGTGATGCTATAAGAGATACAGCTCATTACTAGTGTCTGGTCTTCATGATTCCTTAAGATCCCAGGTAATAAAGACAACACTTAGGCCAGTCAAATATTCTTACCTAATCCATGCTATCCCACTGAAAGAAGCTTTAAGGGCAATTTAATGCTATTTTTCCTCCAGATAACCAGATGTTAGTGCCTTGGGTGAAATACCAAGTTAACAGCCTAAATGCAATTTCTCTATCCAAGGGAGTTGCTGTGTGAATATTTGTCCTTCTTTAATTGTTGTGTCGTTAGGGTCAATCAGTGTTAAGCACAGAGATACTCAAGCAAAATTTAGTGACACTGAATATTTTCACCTAGATTCTGTCAAAAAGCTCAAACAGGAGGACTAAGTGCTTGTTTTATTCTTCTAGTGGCAGGTTGAAGAGGTTGAGGACTGACAGAGAAGTCTGTCCTCTCCTGATTCATATGGATGTCTTTGTATAGTAGGCAATATTTCAGTCCATAAGCTTCCTACACTTGTAACCATAGGGACACAAATCTGTCTAGGAAGGGAGTGGAGAACCTGAAACCCTTCTGTAATCTGCTAAACACTTGGCTGGTTTCTAGAAGTTCTCTCTCTCTCACTTTTTCTCTCTCTCTCTCTCTGCAACCTAAATTTATACAGAAAATACAAGCTCTGCTCAGGACAAATCCATGGAAAGAGAGAAAGTTAATTAACATGGGGGCCCAGAAAGTCTTTATGTTTGTTATCATCTGTAAACTTGCTGTCCCTTAGGTGATACTTTGCTCTCCGTTGCTATGCCAGTGTAACATCATCAAGGTCACAGGCATCTGCAGCCAGGCCCAGCCCCTCCCTAACACCTGAAATTCAGCTGGTTACTGACTCCCATCTCTGGCTTACTAACATTTGGATGAGCAAAGGTCTTACTAGGTTTGACAAACCAGGAGAAATCCTGAGTGGCAGCCCTCCAAGTTCTGAAGATACTACAAAACCAACCCAATAGAGAACTTTGTATTCTGGAGACAGGAGTGGTAGATTCATTTGTCACTTAACCATCAGAGAACCATCCTCTGAGGTCACTTTAGTAGCTCTTGCCCCTAGACTCAGTGACAAACCCTCCATGACTGTGCAGCATAGACTGGAAGGGAGGCTCCTCAGGGAGACAGGACAGACAGTGGTCCCTGCAGGAGCTGGGGTGCATTTCTGCTTGATTACACCACTTTCAGTAAGAGTCCTTTCAGTAAAAGGAGGGCATTTCTTCTTGATATTTTGCTTACTGAAACCCATGAAAAGGAAGAGTGAACCTACATCTTCTGGAAAAAAGAGATTATGTTAAATAACATGTCCAGGATCCAAATAGAGTTAAGGAGGGGGCCTAAATGCTCTTGACCTGTATAAGATAGTGGTTCTTCACTCTTGGTGTGTATCAGTTCATTTAGAGAATTAATTAAAAATATAGTGGTCCGGGCTTATTGAAGTAGCACAAAGCCTACACCTCATAGTCTTACCAAGTTCCCCAGGTGATGCTGATAAACACCAAAACTTGAGAACATTGCTCTAGGGCACTATTTCTAAACTTGTCTACACATTGGAATCATCTGGGGAAGTTTATAAAAATAATGTTTAGAAACAGACACCGCACAGAATGGGAGAAGATATTTGCAAATGACACAACAGACAAAGGTCTGATATCTAAGATCTATAAAGAACTCTTCCAACTCAACACTCAAAAAACAGATAATTGGGGGCCCCTGGGTGGCGCAGTTGGTTGAGCGACTGCCTTCGGCTCAGGTCATGATCCCGCAGTCCCGGGATCGAGTACCACATCGGGCTCCCAGCTCCATGGGGAGTCCGCTTCTCACTCTGATCTGCTCTCTCTCACTCTCTCTCTTTCCTAATAAATAAATAAATAAATAAATAAATAAAATCTAAAAAAAAAAAAAAACCCAGATAATTGGGGCTCAGTCATTTGAGTGTCTGTGTTTGGCTCAGGTCATGATCCCAGAGTCCTGGAATTGAGTCCCGCATCGGGCTCCCTGCTCAGTGGGGAATCTGCTTCTCCCTCTATCTCTGTGTGCTTTCTCTCTCTCTCTCTTACATAAATAAATAGAATCTTTAAAAAAACAAAAACAAAAACAAAAACAGATAATCACATCTGTTTTTGCCCAAAAAATGGGCACTTCTCCAAAGAAGACATACAAATGGCTAACAGACACATGAAAAAATGTTCATCATCTTTAGCCATCAGGGAGATTCAAATCAAAACCACACTGAGATACCACCTTACACCAGTTAGAATAGCCCAAATCAACAAGACAGTAAACAACAAATGTTGGAGAGGATGTAGAGAAAGGGGAACCCTCTTCCACTGTTGGTGGGAATGCAAGTTGGTGCAGCCACTTTGGACATTCCTCAGTGTCTGGATATTTTGTCCACAACAGTGTGGACATTCTTCAGGAAATTAAAAATAGAGCTACCCTATGACCCTGCAATGGAACTTCTGGATATTTACCCCAAAGATACAGATGTAGTGCAAAGAAGGGCCACATGTACCCCCATGTTCATAGCAGCAATGGCCACAATGACCAAACTGTGGAAAGAGCCAAGATATCCTTCAACAGACGAATGGATAAAGAAGATATGGTCCATATATACAATGGAATATTACGCCTCCATCAGGAAGGATGAATACCCAACTTTTGTATCAACATGGATAGGATTGGAAGAGATTATGCTGACTGAAATAAGTCAAGCAGAGAGAGTCAGTTATCATATGGTTTCACTTACATGTGGAGCATAAGAAAAAACATAGAGGACATTGGGAGAAGGAAAGGAAGGGTGGATTGGGGGAAATAGGAGGGGTAGATGAACCAGGAGAGACTGCGGACTCTGAGCAACAAACAGGGTTTTGGAGGGGAGGGAGGTAGGGGGTTGGGCGAGCCTGGTGGTGGGTATTGAGGAGGTCACATATTGCATGGAGCACTGGGTGTGGTGCATGACAATGAATCTTGGAATGCTGAAAAAATAAAATAAAAGTATTTGGGGGAAAAATAATGTTTAAGTCCCACCTCCAAGGATTTGTTTGATAGGTATGGAATATAGTGTAGATATCGAGTTTTTTAAAAAAATATGTTTAATTATTAATTCACTTAAAAATAAATTCAATAAACTCATTTTTTATTAAAAAAAATTTTTAAAGTATACTTTAAAAATCCAGTGAGGAATATATCATTGTTTTACATTTTGGCAAATGCCTTTAGGCTAAATAGATGATAGCTGGATTCTCATATGTGGTTCTAGATTCAATCCGCTGTGTTATGTTGTTTCTGTTGAAGCATATGGAAGAAAATCCAGCTTAACACAGATCTGTAACTGGAAAAAGGGGAAGTATTTTAACAGCCTTCACAGGAAATTATTTTGGATATTGTTCTTTGGTATTATGCCAAAATGTTACAAGAAGTAGTTTCTTAAAGATTAGTAGAAATGTGGAATCTAAAACCATATAGATAAACATCTTGAATTCAGTTACATTAAAATCCATTGGTCTGACTTGGCATGGATCTTTCTCTCAGGCATGATCAGGTATTGATCAGATCAGGTAATGATCATGCATTGGTTCACAGTATTATTCCAATCTTCAAAATATTGACATATTTCATCATCCAATAGAAAAAAATCCAGTCATTTTTTTTACTTTAAATTCAATTAGCCAACATATAGTACATCATTAGTTTCAGATGTAGTGTTCAATAATTCATCACTTTTGTATAACACCCAGTGCTTATCACGTGACATGCCCTCCTTAATGTCCATTACCGAATTATGCCATCCCCCTACCTGCTCCTCTCCAGCAACCCTCAGTTTGTTTCCTATAGTTAAGAGTCTCACATGGTTTGTCTCCATCTCTGATTTCTTTCCATTTTGTTTTCCCTCCCTTCCCCTATGGTCTGCGCTGTTTCTTATATTCCATACATGAGTGAAACCATATGATATATTTTTTTTAAATCCACAGTTATTAATATCACCACCGATATCATAGGAAAAGTCTTTAAGATTTGAGGAGCTGTCAAGCTACTGGTGGTGGATACAAATTTTCCAAAAGACTAATTTTTAATTGCAAGTTTGAGTTTCTTTCTTTTTTTTAAAAAAGGTTTTATTTATTTATTTGACAGAAAGACATCACAAGTAGGCAGAAAGGCAGAGAGAGAGGAGGACACAGCTTCCCCGCTGAGCAGGGAGCCTGATGCAGGGCTTGATCCCAGGACCCTGAGATCATGACCTGAGCTGAAGGCAGAGGCTTTAACCCACCGAGCCACTGAGATGTCCCTCGAGTTTTTTTCATTAGCAACAAGAACTGTCAGTTGTTATCCTTCAGGAGACAGGTTCACTTCATTCTTTTTTTCTCTTTCTCTTTTTAAATAACAGTTTTATGGAACACACAAAATGCAACATATAACATGAAATTAATCCTTTTAAAGTGTAAAATTTAGTGGCTTTTAGTATATTCAGAGTTGTTCAGCCATCAGTACCATCTAACTCTAGAATGTTTTAAGAGCCCCCATATCCATTAGCACCAACTCCCCATTTCCTCCCTCTCCCAGTCCCTGGCAACCACTAGTCTACTGTCTATCTCCATGGATTTATCTATTCTGGACATTTCATGTAAATAGACTCCTACAATATGCAATCTTTGTGACTGTCTTCTTTCACTTACCATAATGTTTTCAAGGTTCATTCATGCCATAGCATCTGTCAAAATTTCATTCATGGGAAATCCTGGATGGTGCAGTCAGTTAAGCATTTGACTCTTGATTTGAGCTCAGGTCATGATCTCAGAGTCCTGGGATTGAGCCCTGCATCAGGCTCCATGCTCAGCATGGAGTCTGCTTGAGATTCTCTCTTCATCTCCCTCTGTTCCTCCTCCTGCACTCATTCTCATCATTCTCTCTCTCTCTCTCTCTCTCAAATAAATGAATAAATATTAAAAAAAGAATTTCCTTAATTATTTTGGTTGAAGAATATTCCATTCTATGGATAGACCACATTTTATTTGTCCTTTCATCAGTTGGTGGACATTTGAGTTGTTTCCACTCTTGGTATATTATGAATAGTGCTGTTCTCAACATTCATGTGCAAGTTTTTGTGTGGACATGTATTTTTATTTCTCCTAGGTATTCTCCTAGGAGTGGCATTGCGGGGTCACACGGTAACTTTATGTTTAATATCTTGAGGAACTGCCAAACTCTTTTCCAAGGTAGCTGTACCATTTCACAATCCCCCCAGGAATATATGAGGGTCCCAATATCTTAATGTCCTCACTAACATCATAAGCTCTCATTTTGGTTTAGTCATTCTTGTGATTGTGAAATGTTACTTCAATGTGGTTTTGATTTGCACTTCCCTAATGATGATATGATGATAATGAATAATAATATGGAGCACTTTTCATGGTTATTGGCCATTTGTTTACATGCTTTGGAGGAATATCTATCCAAATCTTTTGATACATCCTTAATCGTTTCTAAAATTTGGTTTATTTTTTCATTGCTGCATCATGAGTTTGTATATTTTAGATACAAGTCCCTTATCAGATATATGATTTACAAATATTTCCTCTCATTCTGGAGGTTTATTTTCATTTTCAATTTCTTTTTTCTTCTTTTTTAAAAGATTTATTTATTTATTTTGGAAAGAGAGAGTGTGCATACATGTGCACCTGGGGAAGGAGGTGGGAGGAAGAGGGAAAGAATCCCAAGAAGACTCAGTGCATAGATGAGCTCGATGTAGGACTTGATCTCATGACCCATAAGATCATGACCTGAGGGGCCCCTGGGTGGTGCAGTTGGTTGAGCGACTGCCTTCGGCTCAGGTCATGATCCCGGAGTCCCGGGATCGAGTCCCACATCGGGCTCCCAGCTCCGTGGGGAGTCCGCTTCTCACTCTGACCTGCTCTCTCACTCTCTCTCTTTCCTAATAAATAAATAAATAAAATCTTAAAAAAAAAAAAGATCATGACCTGAGCTGAAACCAAAAGTCAGACATTCAACCAACTGAGCCACCTAGATGCTCTTTCATTTTCTTGATAGTATCATGTGAAGCACCACACGTTTTAATTTTAATGAAGCCCAACATATCTATTTTTTATTTTTGTTGTTCATGCTTATGTCATTTATATCTAAGAAACTATTGCCTGACTCAAGGTCATAAAGAATTTAATTCTATGTTCTCTAAGAGTTTTGTAGTTTGAACTCTTAAATTTAGGTCTATAATACGTTTTGAGTTAATTTTGGGGGTCCAACTTTATTTTTTTGCACAAGGATATCCATGTGTCTCCTCACTATTTGTTGAAATGACTGTTTTTCATCAAATTGTCTTGGAACTTTTGCCAAAAATTAATTGACCATGAATGTATGAGTTTATTTCTGGACTCTCAGTTCTATTCCCTTCACTTTTGTGTCTATCTTTAGGCCGCCAGTACTACATTGTCCTGATCACTGTAGCTTTGTGTTAAGTTTTTAAAATCAGGAAACATTGGGGCACCTGGGTGGCTCAGTGGGTTAAAGCTTCTGCCTTTGGCTCAGATCATGATCTCAGGGTCCTGGAATTGAGCCCTGCATTGGGCTCTCTGCTCAGCAGGGAGCCTGCTTCCCCTCTCTCTCTGCCTACCTCTCTGCCTACTTTTGATCTCTCTCTCTCTCTGTCAAATAAATAAATAAAATCTTTAAATAAATAAAATAAAATCAGGAAACGTGAGTCTCCTAATTTTGTTATTTTTCCAAAATTGTTATTTTTCCAAAACTGTTTTGGATATTTTGGTGGACACAGAGATTTTTAAATGCTTTCCAGATGATTCCATTTTGCAGCTAGGTTTGAGGATCATTGTTTCTAGTAGACACAAATTGTCTAGATATCCTTGCCACCTTCCTAAAACTCATCACTTGTAAGTTTCTGAATTGTCCTTTAAATGTTTTATCTGCAAATGCTGATGGTTTCTGTTTACTTTTTAACATCTTAATCTTATTTTACTTTTTTTTTTTTTTGGTTATAATGATAGCAAAATTGTTGTCTATTCAATAGTGTCTTCTCTTTCTTCCTTGTTAACAGACCATGATTTAGCTGGAAGGCAATGTGCCTCAGGTCATCAGATTTAACTTTCATCAGGTTGACAATATTATCTACAAATCTTCTACCAAATATCTTATGGAGAAATAGCCACATTAAATTCTGGAGAAACACAGGAGCTCCACTATTACCATTTATCAACATTATGTTGGGAGTCCTAGCCAACAAGACAACAACAACAAAAATAACACATAGAAAAAGGGGTTGAAATATAAAATGCAGAACTGTAATTGATCATTTTTATACAGAGCTGGAGAGAATCCATTGACAACCTCTTGGAAATTAATAAGTTACTAGATTCAAGGCTGAAATATATGAACTAATCAATAGCCTACACACCAGCAAGCACCAATTATAGCATGTCATAAAAAAAAGATAATGCTCATGATAGCAACATAAACTATAAACTTTCTGGAAATAAGCCTAATATAATGTGCAAGACCATTATGGAGAAAAATATAAACTTCAATTGAAATACATAAAAGAAGGCTTTAATGAATAGAAAAATATATCATGTTTATGGATTGGAAGACTTAATATTATTAAAGTTTAATTAATGTACATTCTAATATAATTCCAACCCAAATCCCAAGAATTCATGGCATTTATCAGAGTAATTCTAAAATTCAAGTGGTCCAATAAGAAAACAAGTTTCATTCTGGCACTTATTGAAATACATAGCAATAATTGCAAACGTTTATACAGTGTTCATTAAATGCTAGGTACTGTCCTAAGAACTTTATATTTACTACTTTCACTAATAGGATCTGTCCTCAGAAATGGACCTATGTTGTAAGTGTGTTAATCACTAACAGAACTCATGTCCAGAAGCTTTGAATGAGTTCCAGAGCAAGAGAAGCCAGGCAGACAAATGCAGGGCACCTGGGAAGTTAACAATCTGCATCAGAAAAACAGTTGCTGACTCAGTGCAACCCTGGGACATCAAGGGACCACCACATTAAACTGCTATTATAAATTGCTACATTTGAAACTTTTCTCCTAAAATAAATATGTGAGAAGCAGGGTCCCACTATTTTCTTAACTCCAGAGTTTCAAAAGTGTAGCAATAAGCTGGAGCAGTAGGGGGAAAAAAAAAACCCCAGGCAAATGTTCTCCTCTGCTCTACTCCCCACTCCATCCCTAAAGGCTGATGCCTGCCTTTCTGGTCACTGGTCCACTGTTTCCTTCCACAGATGGCCAACTAACTTGGTCATTACATCTGCATATTTTGGGGGTTGGGCTGGAAGACTTGCTAGTATAGATCTTATCAGGAAACAGGAGTCAGGAACTGCCTTATTTTTCTCTATTTTAATAATTTTTTAGGGGTGCTGGGTGGCTCAGTGGGTTAAAGCCTCTGCCTTCGGCTCAGATCATGATCCAGGGTCCTGTCTCTCTGCTCATCAGGGAGCCTCCTTCCCTCTCTCTCTCTGTCTGCCTCTCTGCCTACTTGTGATCTCTCGCTCTCTGTCCAATAAATAAACAAAATCTTTAAAAAATAAGAATTTTCTAAAATAAGAAAATAAGATGCACAAAAATAATTTTTTATTTCAAAGTTTAATGCATATGCAAAAGACATTGCAATTAATGATTCTGTATACATGTATGAAAAACAAAATATTAGGAGAGAGAAGAGTGTGGGGTCATTGCAATTCCAAAATAAGTAATTAATTGTATGTAGCTCCTTGTAAATATGTAATCAGTGTTTCCTATTGCTGCCCAAGACATAACATAAGAGACTCCCAGGAAAGGGAAGGAACAGAACACCTCACAGACATACTGATGGTGGCAAAATGCTACAGTTTTAATTTGTATTATGCTAAGGAGAAATTTTGTTTACAAAGAATCCTAGAGAGACAGCAAATACTGAAAAGCCCCAAACCCCACAAATGCAAGAGAGTTGTCATTTGGCATAGGCTTCCATTTGGATCTAAGTTTCTGGTGTTCCATTACTTTAAAAAACTTTGTAGGGAATCGGGAAACGCCTGACATAATTTAAAACATAGAGAGGGAAGGGAAAGAGAACATTCTTTTGTTGGTTCAGATTTTGAGTGAGCTGTTATTTTAGTCTTAAAATGGAAATGCATCCATTTTGCTTTAAGAACTCTGAGCACAGAGGCATTCAAGCCTGTCATAGGAGCTGATAAATCTAGAATAAATGCTACCTAAGTATTAAAGAACGAGAATCAGGATCATGCAAAACTGGTCTGAGCAGGCTAAGACAGACTTGTTTCCCCACATGTCCCACAACCCCTCCCAGTGCACCCTGGGCCTTAAAGCTACATCATCCTGACCTAATGACTGACATCCACTGGGTGACATTTCTCAGAACAGATAATCAGAGAGAAAAGAAAAGGAAACTGCACGAGTATATATATAGGTCAGTAAGATAAGTGAATGGAGTGTCTTTCAGACTTGCCCATTCAGGGCAGTGGCCATTGAGGAAGTGGGGAAATAAAGACAGACTTTCTACTTATGGGTTTTGTTTTTGTTTTGTTTTGTTTTGTTTTTATGCTTCAGTTTCCTGTACACATGCTGGACAACTTCTATTTTTTTTATTAACATATAATGTATTATTTGCCTCAGGGTACATGTCTGTGAATCATCAGGCTTACACATTTCACAGCACTTACCATAGCACATACCCTCCCCAATGTCCAGAACCCAGCCACCTTATCTTTACCGCCCCCCTACCTCCCAGCCACCCTCAGTTTGTGTCCTGAGTTTAGGAGTCTCTTATGGTTTATCTTCTTCCTGATCCCATCTTATATCATTTCCCTCCCCTGACCCCCCACGACCCCCTACCCTGCCTCTCAAATTCTTCATATCAGAGAGATCATGTGATAATTGTCTTTCTCTGGCTTATTTTGCTTAGCATAATACCCTCTAGTTCCATCCACATCATTGCAAATGGCAAGATTTCATTTCTCTTGATGGCTGCATAGTATTCCATTGTATATATATACCACTCTTCTTTATCCATTCATCTATTGATGGACATCTAGGTTTTTTCCATGGTTGGACTATTGTGGACATTGCTGCTATAAACATTCAGGTGCATGTGCCCCTTCAGATCACTACATTTGTATCTTTAGGGTAAATATCCAGTAGTGTGATTGCTGGGTCGTAGGGTAGCTCTATTTTCAACTTTTTGAGGAACCTCCATACTGCTTTCCAGAGGGGCTGTACCAGCTTGCATTCCCACCAACAGTGTAGGAGGGTTCCCCTTTCTCCACATCCTTGCCAACATCTGTGTTTCCTGACTTACTAATTTTAGCCATTCTGACTGGTGTGAGGTGGAATCTCACTGTGGTTTTGATGTGTATTTCTCTGATGCCAAGTGATGTTGAGCACTTTTTCATGTGTCTGTTGGCCATTTGGATGTACTCTTTGCAGAAATGTCTGTTCATATCTCCTGCCCATTTCTTGATTGGATTATTTGTTCTTTGGGTGTTGAGTTTGAGAAGTTCTTTATAGATCTTGGATACTAGCCCTTTATCTGATATGTCGTTTGCGAATATCTTCTCCCCTTCTGTCAGTTGTCTTTTGGTTTTGTTGGCTGTTTCCTTTGCTGTGCAGAAGCTTTTGATCTTGATGAAGTCCCAAGAGTTCATTTTTGCTTTTTTTTCCTTTGCCTTTGGAGATGTGTCTGGCAAGAAGTTGAAGAGGTTGAAGAGATTGCTGTCTATGTTCTCTTCTAGGATTTTGATGGATTCCTGTCTCATATTTTGGACTTTCATACATTTTGGAATTATCTTTGTGTATGGTGTAAGAAAATGGTCCAGTTTCATTCTTCTGCATGGGACTGTCCAATTTTCCCAGCACCATTTATTGAAGAAACTGTCTTTTTTCCATTGTATATTTACTCCTGCTTCGTCTAAAATTAGTTGACCATAGAGTTGAAGGGCCATTTCTGGTTTCTCTGTTCTGCTTCATTGAGCTATGTGTCTGTTTTTGTGCCAGTACCATGCTGTCTTGATGATCACACCTTTGTAATGTAGCTTGAAGTCAGGCATTGTGATGCTTCCCGCTTTGGTTTTCTTTTTCAATATTCCTCTGGGTATTTGGGGGTCTTCTCTGGTTCCAGCTCTCTGAAAAATGTCCATGGTATTTTTAAATAAATTAATTAATTAATTAGACACAGTGAGAGAGAGGGAGTGAGAGAGAGTGCACAAGCAGGCAGAGTAACAGGCAGAGGGAGAGGGAGAAGCAGGCTCCCTGCTGAGCAAGAAGCCTGACAGGGGGTTCAATTCCAGGACCCCGGGATCATGACCCAAGCTAAAGGCAGTTGTTAACCAACTGAGTCACCCAGACGCCCCTGTCGATAGTATTTTGATAGGGATTGCATTAAATGTGTAGATTGCTCTGAGTAGCACACACATTTTAACAATATTTATTCTTCCAATCCATGAGCATGGAATGTTTTTCCATCTCTTTGTGTCTTCCTCAATTTCTTTCCTAAGTGTTCTGTAGTTTTTAGAGTACAGATCCTTTACCTCTTTGGTTAGTTTTATTCCTAGGTATCTTATGATTTTTGGTGCAATTGTAAATGGGATCAATTCCTTAATTTCTCTTTCTTCGGTCACATTGTAGTATATAGAAATGTAAATTATTTCTGTGCATTGATTTTACATCCTGCCACTTTGCTGAATTGCTGTATGGGTTCTAACAATTTTGGAGTGGAGTCTTTTGGGTTTTCCACATAAAGTATCATGTCATCTGTGAAGAGTGAGAGTTTGACTTTTTCTTTGCCAATGTGAACGCATTTTATTTCTTTTTGTTGTTTGGTTGCTGAGGCTAGGAATTATAGTACTATGTTGAACAACAGTAGTGAGAGTGGCCATCCCTGTCATGTTCCTGACTTTAGGAGAAAAGCTCTCAGTTTTTCCCCACTGAGAATGATATTCACTGTGGGCTTTTCATAGATGGTTTTTATAATATTGAAGTATGCTCCCTACACTTGGAAGAGTTATAATCAAGGAAGGATGCTGTATTTTGTCAAATGCTTTCTCTGCATCAATTGAGAGATCATATGGTTCCTGTCTTCTTTTCTTCATGTGATCTATCATGTTGATTGATTTGTGAATGTTTAACCACTCTTGCAGTCC
>JAPYYJ010001036.1:0-14752 GCA_028533885.1 Nasua narica | reverse complement strand
TTTCTTTCTTTTCTTTCTTTCTTTCTTTCTTTCTTTCTTTCTTTCTTTCTTTCTTTCTTTCTTTCTTTCTTTCTTTCTTTCTTTCTTTCTTTCTTTCTTTCTTTCTTTCTTTCTTTCTTTCTTTCTTTCTTTCTTTCTTTCTCTGTGTTTTTCATTTTGTTTTTTTTATTTCGCCAAAACAGAGAACTTGACAAAGAACAGCTTAAGCAAATAAAGAGGTTTATTTTCTCATGTAACATAAATGTTAGTGGTAAACAGTCCAAGACCAATGCAACCGCTTAAGGATGTCTGTAGTGTAAGTGCCTGACATCAAGCTTGAGGTGGCTGAGGCATCCATTTCATCCCAGGCATGGGGCATGCCGTGTACCCTCCAGGACTTATGAGTAATAAAGCTTGTTCCTCAAGTTCTTTGGGAACTCTCCTACCCAATAGTATCACTGTGGATAGGCTGAGACCAACCCCAAATAGCATCATCAATACTGTGTGACTCTACGGGTCAAAAAATGGCTGCTGCCACTCCAGCTATTACGTCTACATCCCAGGCAGATGGAAGAAGAGAAGCACAAGAGAAGGTTCCACCAGGGACTTTTGCCTACATCTCCTGAGCCAGAGTTCTATAAAGAACCACCATAGCTGCCAAGAAGACTGGATATTAAATATTTTTATTTTGCAGCCTCCAAAATATAGAGTGGAGCAAGAAAGGGGTAAAAAGAGTATGGAATGAGTGTTGCAACCAATTCAAGTCTCATTGCTTCGGGAATTCAGATTCAGAATGTATCATCTCATGTATTTGCATTTCTAGAACATCCGCTTCGAAGACGGTCTTTCTCTGCTGGCTTCTGAACTGCAGTGCACAGAGAATGGTTTGAGTGGCTATTTTTAATTCTCCCTTGGATGGAATACCACTCATATCATTTTAGATGCACAGGATTCCTGGTCACAGATTACATACAATGGGGGGACCCTGTCTACTAGGATCTCTCAGTCTCTTTGGAATAGAAAAACCCATATATATGCTGGACCTATTGACTTTATGCTTTAATAAGGAGAAGAGGCTCTGAAATATTTCTTGGTGGCTCAGGTCCAGACACCACTACTCTGCATAATAACTACAAAATAGCATTTGGTGCCAGAAAAAATGGCAAACCCATTCCTGGAACCTTGTTCTGACAGAGTAGTTGGCACCTTAAGTGCTACGGCTGTGCACCTGACTCTGATTTCCCTACTTACCTGAATCATTTTGGAAATACGTACCTATTTGGGTGAAGTGAAAACACAGGGCCATTTTTATTGAAGATACAGTTTCAACACACCCACATAAAGGAGTAAAGGCACAAGATTTCTTACTACACATCCCAGAGATGGGGAAAGTGCATTACAATGAGCCAGGGGGAAGGACCATCCTCTACCCCAGGTCATGAGAGCCGAGAGAGAAGGCAGGGTAAGAAGCACCTCTTACTTACAAAATGGTTGGGGCAGATGTTACTAACTTCTCAGCTCTGTTTTAGAAGGTATCCCAGGAGGGGCGCCTGGGTGGCTCAGTTGGTTAAGCTTCTGCCTTTGGCTCAAGTCATGATCCCAGAGGTCTGGAGTCGAGTCCTGCTTGGGGGTCCCTGCTCATCGAGGAGTTTGCTTCTCCCTCTGCCCTTCCCCCTCCTCGTGTGCACTCTCTCGCGCTCTCAAATAAATAAATAAAATGTTTTAAAGAAGGAGGAGAAGGAGGAGGAGGGGAGGGGGACGAGGAGAAGAAGGAGAAGAAGAAGGAGAGGAAGAAGGGAAAGAGGAAGAAGAAGAGGAAGAGGAAGAGGAAGGGGAAGGAGAAGGAAGCAGTGGTGCCCAATAAAAGCAAAGCAGAAACATGGGGCAGGAGTCCTAAACTCAGATCTCCGTCTACATGTTCAGACTTTGGCAAACTTCTGAACAGTTCGTAGGGAGCTTTTCCAAAGTGGACCACTTCCCTGGTGGTTTTTTTCCCCTGAAGAGTATAGATTTTATTTTAAGCCTTCTTGTCCGCATAAGTCACCTGCAGAAGAGCTCACAAGCTGCAGGTATACAAATGATGAATTCTCACAAAGTGATCACACCTGCGTCATCCCCTGAGTCTCAAAAGAAGAATGCTGCGAGCCTCCCAGAGGCCCCCGTCAGTCACCTCCCAGGTACTTCTCACCCCCTTCCTCTCAATGGCCACGACTGTCCACACTTCCAACACCACTGACTAGTTTTGTTTCTTTGGGGACTTAATGTAAATGCATTTTATTTGTTTGTGTTGGTTTGATTTTCACTCAAAATCATGTTGTGGGGATTCGTCCACATAGCTGCGCGTAGAGCCAGTTCGTTGGTTTCCTTGGTCATACAGTATTGCACTGTAAGAGCACATCAGGAATCATCCATTATATGCCACTCGGACTGTTTCCCATTTGGGGCTAGAATGAAGAGTGCAGCCATGAACTTGCTTGTGCATGTCTTTAAGTGAACATGTCGATTACTGAATCCCACTCGTGTTTCTTGTATTTAGGGTAAGAAGTCAACATTTTCTTTGCAATCAGAGGGACTAAGGGAAAGCCCAAGTCTTAGGGGAAAGAAAATAACTGAATGAGAAAAAAGAACATGAAAACCTTGGTTTTCCACACTCACCTCCTCTCTGTGTAACCCTAAGATCCTCTCCCAAGGGCCACATTGTGGTGGAATTGAGTGGGAGAAAGTGGGGGATGATAGGTGCACAATCCCGGCATCACCCTATTACCCCAAACGGTTCAACTCCATGAGGTTGACCATCCCTCGAAGTTTGCATGGCACTGGATTTGGGATTTCTTTTTTTTTCCCCCAAATATGTTTATTTTATTTTTTCAGTGTTACAAGATTGATTGTCCATGCACCACACCCAGTGCTCCATGCAGTGCGTGCCCTCGTCAATACCCACCACCAGGCTCGCCCAACCCCCCACCCCCTCCCCTCCAAAACCCTCAGTTTGTTGCTCAGAGTCCACAGTCTCTCCTGGTTCATCACCCCCTCTGATTTACCCCAATTCACCCTTCCCTTCCTTCTCACAATACAGGGTGACATTATTTTTTATTTCCTTGAAGTTCTGTTTAAAAATTCACGATGCTGGTATTCTTCTCTTCCATTAGTAACACAGCTCATCTTGGATAAGAAAGTTCATTTGGTATTTGAACCTGAGGATAACGCCCACTAAAAACTATGGAAGAGACGGAGGGACAAAAGAACTGTACCCAAAGGAAATGGGTAAAAGTGTGTTTGCTGTCCCACTTTATTTCAAAGCTGGTGTGCATTGTATTTCCTCTGACCATGCCCCCTACCTGTAAATACAATTGAGAATAAAAAGAGTCAGGTGTGAGCAGTAGAAACCCAATCCAAGGCTAAGAGCTTTTTATAAGCAAAAATCGACCACAAAACATGTAGATTTAACCATTTCCCCTCATATTCTCATTTAAACTTGAGGTTCCTCTAATATGCTATGGGTGTTTCAAGGAAGCCTCAAACCAGCATCATCTTTCTGGTTTTGCACTGTGCACCGAGAGGACTAGTTTTCTACATACTTGCTATTTTTGGTTGAACTGTAAAAATCCAAGAAAAGCCCTATAAAAATGCGCTGATTAACATGGAGATGGTTTTGGGTGGAATTGGGAATGGGAATGGTGAGAATTTCAGTATGTGGGAAGACTCTAAAAACTCAATGTACTGAGGCACCTCAGTGGCTCAGTCAGTTAAATATCCAACTCTTGACTTCCCCTCAGGTCATGATCTCAGGGTTCTGGGATCGAGTCCCACGTGGGACTCCCTGCTCAGTAGAGAGTTTGCTTGAGGATTCTCTCTCTCCCTCTCGTTCTGCCCCTTCCCCTTCTCTCTCTCTCTGTCTCTCTGTAAAATAAATAAATAAATCTTTTTAAAAATAATTTACTGCAACCTTTGATGACCAAAATTTGGTTTAAATGTACACTTTTCCCCTAAAATTTCCAAATCCTCATTAAAAAAAAATTCTGTGATAACAAGATTATGAGCTTCCGTTATATCAAGCAATTATGGTCATTACATTTGGGCTTACACAATAGCATAATCTATAGAAACCCCCCTTAATGCTATAATTACTGTATTTCACTGAACACAGTACTCACATGGTGAATTCAGGGGAAGTTTAAATTCTCCATATTTGCCATGTTCTCTGTTTTCTAATGTCATTTTCTTTAAGTTTTATAAAACAGTGTCTACAAATGGTTTTTAAAAATCAAGTAGTACAACATGGAAAAGTGCTCAACATCACTCGCCATCAGGGAAATACAAATCAAAACCTCAATGAGATACCACCTCACACTAGTCAGAATGGCTAAAATTAACCAGTCAGGAAATGACAGATGTTGGTGAGGTTGTAGAGAAAGGGGAACCCTCCTACACTGTTGGTGGGCATGCAATCTGGTAGAGCCACTCTGGAAAACAGTATGAAGGTTCCTCAAAAAGTTGAAAATGGAGCTACCCTATGACCCAGCAATCGCACTGCTGGGTATTTACCCCAAAGATACAGATGTAGTGATCCGAAGGGGCACATGCACCCAAATGTTTATAGCAGCAATGTCCACAATAGTTGAACTATGGAAAGAGCCTAGATGTCTCTCAACAGATGACTAGATAAAAAATATGTAATATATATATATATATATACAATGGAATACTATGCAGCCATCAAAAAATAAAATCTTGCCATTTGCAACAACGTGGATGGAACTAAAGGGTATTATGCTAAGCAAAATAATTCAATCAGGGGAAGACAATTATCTTATGATCTCACTAATAAGAATTTGAGAAACAAGACAGAGGATCATAGGGGAAGGGAGGGAAAAATGAAACAAGATGAAACTAGAGGGAGACAAATCGTAAGAGACTCTTAATTTCAGGAAACAAACTGAGGGTTGCTGGGGGGTAGGGGAGGTAGGGATAAGATGGCTAGGTAGTGGACACTGGGGAGGGTATGTGCTATGGTGAGTGCTGTGAATTGTGTAAGACTGATGAATCACAGACCTGCACCCCTGAAACAAATAATACATTATATGTTAATTAAAAATTAAAAAGTCAGGTAGTATAGAAGATTATATAGTGAAGAAGGAAGCCCTCTCCAGCCCTAAACCCCAATGTTCCTGTGCAAGGTCAACCACTCTTAGCAGCGTTCAGGGCCTGCTTCCAGAGACAGACTAGAAAGGAAATTGTTTTCAACTCCACTTTCAAATCCAATCAAACTATGAACAGCCATGTGGGGAAACTGAGCAAGATATCAAAGCAATGATACCACAAAGCAAGAGAGCAAAAATCATACCTCCCACGCATCCTTTCTCTGACAGCTACAGAAGGGTGTGCTCCATCAACACAAGAGGGTAAACCAAACAGAAGGAAAACATTGACTCCAGGAAATAGGATCCACGGTGCACGCTGTGTAGCGAGCCTAGGGACCAATCAGCCTGACCAGGTCAGAGCTCCAGAGGAGAGGGCTTCAGTACAAATTACAGGAAAATTATCCTTTACCTTTGACCATTTGGAAACAGAATTGACAGGCAGTTGAATGAGGAAGGAAGAATTATTGACAGCTATATATTTAAACTAAGCAAATAAAAAAACGAATATTCTTTCCAGTGGGTAGAAGGAACATTCACAGGAAAAAAAAAAAAAAAATGTGACACATGATATTTACAGGGTGATAGACAAACCAAAGAGACTCTTAACTATAGAGAAAAACCTGAGGGTTGCTGGAGGGGAGAAGGGCGGGGAAATGGGATAAGTGGGAATGGGCATTAAGGAGGGCACGTGATATAATGAGCACTGGGTGTTATATGCAACTGATGAAATCACTAAATTCTACCCCAAAATTAATATACTATGTGTTCACTAACTTTAGGTAAAAACAAAAACAAAAAACAAAATAATAATAATAATAATGATAATAAGTAATAGTAGTAGTAGTAGTGAATAAAGATTTACCAGAAATTGTGATATAAGGAGAGGATGAGGGAGGTGAAGCAATGATAGGAGGTGTGAGATAGCTAAATCCTCACCTGTGGCAATAGGAAGATGCCAGAAAATGTCTAAGCAACGTAAGACATGCAGTATAAGCATATTATCTAGAAATGTAGACATAAATGCCCAAAGAAATAACAGAAGGAATCAAGTCTGGGAAGAGAAGAGCTAGGGCAAAAGTCTGCTGTATTCGTTACTGAAAGCCTTAAAGCACCAGTGACCTTTTACTCTGTGTACATGTATCATTTTGATAAACATGATTGATTTTTTAAAGTCTGCCTATAGGAAAATTCATGTGACTCAACATTCTAATTTCAGAGCTACTGATTTCTATAGATTCAGTGCACAGCTTTTTTCTCCCCCCCAAACACACTGCTCTTACTGATACACTTAGAAGGGCTTATTAATCAGGATGGTATAGGTTATGATGAACCAACAAAATAAACTGAAATGTCACTGACTTGATACAGAAAAGCAAGTCATGTTCCTGCTGAGTCTCAATTAACTTCTTCAAATGCAAAACGGAGAAAAATACACTTGTACTGCCCAACTCAGAGGCTGTGGTGAAATAAAATGAAATTGTGTATAAAGTGATTTGTAATGGTAAAGCATTATTTTTAATTGCCTTTTTTTAAACCAATTAGCTTCTTTTTATATAACTTGCTATGTTGTAGTTTTGCTTTGAAAACAAGACAATAGATTAGGGAAATCAAATTATACCTGTGGCATCCCTTGTAATGCTTCCTCTTTCTGTGTAATGCTTTAGATGAAATCCGCACAGTAATGAGGTTGCAAAATCTACATTTCCCTCCTTGGTGCAATACATTGGGCAAAAAAGAATCCTCACATATAGGGACCATGTTCAACTGAAAGTTCTGTTTTTCTCCAAACCCAACTGGTTGTGTTGCTGACTTATAAACATGATCTAAAAATACAACAAAGGATAATTATTCTCAGGTTGTTTTTGTTTTTCTATTTTTTATTATGGAAAATGTCTAACATATACTGTGTGGGAGGTAGAATAATGGTCTCCCAAAGATGTCTACATCTTATTCCCTGGTACCCATGACTATGGTAGGTTACCCGGTAAAGGGGATTTAAGGTTGTTGATGGAATTAAGGTTGCCAATCAGCTGACCTTGAGATGGGGAGACGATCCTGGATTAACCCGGTAGGTCCAATGTCATCACAAGTGTCCTTAAAAGTAGAAAATTTTTCCTGGCTGGTGAGACCCAGAAAGATGGCAGCATGAGAAGAAATCCACCTGCCCCTAATGATCCAAACATGAAGGAAGAAGGTCACATGCCTAGGACCACAGGCAGTTTCTAGAAGATGAAAAGACAAGAAAATATATTCTCCCCTACAGCCTCCAGAGCAGCCTGCCTTGCCAATACTATGATCTTAGCCCAGGGAGACCTATGTTGGACTTCTGATCTACGGAACCATTAGATACTAAATTTACATTGTTTTAAATCACTACATCTGTGGCTATTACACTGAATGTAACAAATGAATTTTAGAAGAAGTGACATCCTACAACATTGGGTTTTTCCAAACATGAATATGCTATGTCTCTCCATTCATTTAATTCTTATTCTGTTCTTCCATTAAGATGTATAATTTTCTTCACAAAGTTCTTACATATTTTTGTTAAATTAGTCTTAAATAACACGGATTTTATTGCTGTTGCTAAAGGGTTCTCTTAAATCATTACATTTTCAAAACTTGTATTTTGGAATTGGTATAGACTCACAAGAAGTTGCAAAAATAACACAGAGTTATTATTACCTTTTAAGTGATTGTTGTTAGTATGTTATTGACTTACATGTATTGATTCTATATCCAGCAACCTTGATGAGCTATTTATGGTTTTACTAGTGTTTCTGAATAGTATCTTCAGATATTCAATCATATCACCAGCAAATAATAAACATTTAATTTTTCCCATTTCAGTCCTTATCTCTTTTTCACTTGTTTTACTGTTCTTTCTAGATCTTGCAGTATAATGCTGAAAAGAAATGGTGAAAGCAAGCCTCCTTGTCCTATTTCTTACTTTAAAGCAGGGTTTCTCAATCTCAGAACTACTGATACTATGTAGGAGGTTTAGCAGAGTCTTCAGCCTCTTCTCACTAAATGCTAGATGACATCACACAGCCCCTGCCCCTGCAAGTTGTGACAATGACAGCTACCTCCAGGCATTGCCAGATGTCCCCAGAAAAGTGATATTTCCTCTGGTTCAGAAGCATGCCCTAAAAGATAGTATTCGTATTCTAGTATTCGTAAGATAGTATTCTAACATTTCATCATTAAGTTTGATTTTTGCTGTAAGCTTTTGGTAGGTAGCAATTAGGGTTTATTGGTTTATTACAAAAGAAACTGACTCAGGTTAAACTTATCACAAAAGCAACAACAACAAAGAGATATCAGGTTCCTAACATAATCAATGAGAAGGCTGAAAATGCAGGCATAGCAATGGATGTGAGCTAAGGAAGTTACGTGGAAACCCAGGGCACAGGGAATGTTCCAAGAACAGCCTAGGGAGGGGACTGGCCAGATGCTTCTGCACCTGCCACCGGAGAGGACCCCAAACCAGACTTGCTTCTTTGTGAACCCCTTTTCCAATCAAGGTCACCGGTAGAGCATCTGATTGGCTAGGCTTAAGTCTGGGGTGGGGTGGGGGGGGAACGTACAGACCGAATCTGGTCTTTGGAGCTTCTAGAGAAGGATATGGGACTAGACTCTCACTGCGACTCACAGAAAGGCAGATTTCCCAAATGTAGGAAGGGAACAAGTAGGCACAGATACTGAGTGAAATATACCAGCGTGCACTACAATGACCTCTGTCAGGTTGAGGAAATACCTTTCAAACCTTAATTTACTTTTTTTTGTTTGTTTGGCATAAGGGTTATAATGATTAGTTTGATATGTCAGCCTAACGAGGCCAGAGTCCCCAGTTACCGAATACTAATTGGGGGCCCCTGAGGGGCTCAGTCGGTTAAGCATCTCCCTTCGGCTCTGGTCATGATCTCAGGGTCCTGGGATTGGGCTGATTCGGGCTCCCCGCTCGGCAGGGAGTCTGCTCCTCCCTCTACCCCTTGCCCTGCTCACCTTCCTGCTCTCTCTCTGTCAAATAAATAAATATAATCTAACACACACACACACACACACACACACACTGAGATGTGGCTGCGGAGGTATTTTTCAGACGCAGTTAACACCTGCCATCAGTTGACTTTAAGTAGATTACTGTCAATAATGTGGGTTGGTCTCATCCAATCAGCTGAAGACCTTAAGAGCAACACTGAGGCTTCCCAGAGAAGAAGAGATTCTGCCTCGTGACTGTGACATCAGTTCCTGCCTGAGAATTTCCATCCTGCCAGCCTGCCCTACAGACTTGAGATCTACCAGCCTGCACAATCAGGTAAACCAATTACTTGAGATATATGTCTGCGTGTGTGTGCATGTGTGTTTTCTATATGTAGATTTAAGTAGAAAGATCCTGGTTTTGTTCTCCTGGAGAATGCTGACAGATACAAAGGTATTTAATTTTGTTAAATACTTTATCTGGCTTTAATGAGAGTATTTTTTTTTTTCCTTTGAGGCAGAGGCAGCTAGTTTTCCCCTATTACCTATTCTTTTTCTTACAATAAAATTATAGGAGACACATTGCCACTTGTGACTTTCCCAAAATCCCTTGCAGCAAGATGTGGCCATGTGACTACATTCTGGCTAATGAATGTGATTTGAAGAAGTGTGTGCACTTTTCACATCTTCCCTTTCAAGGTGCAGAGGAGGGAGAATAGGAGGACATGCTCTATGCCTGACCATTCTTCCTTTCTTGCTAGCTGGACTAGATCATGAAGGGAGCAGCTGGATGAAGGGAGCAGCTGGAGTGGCCATCTGGATGACAGGATGGAAGCCGTGTGTTGAAGGGGGCAAGGCGACAAGTGAGTCTGTGTCACTATTAATCATGAATCAATCAGACCAGCTTTGGACCAGTCGCCTAGGGTTCCGTGTGAGACACAAAATTCTATCTTTTTTAAGTTGCTATTATTTCAGACCTTTCTCTTCCAAGAGTCAAAGTTACATCCCATCAATGCAAATAACACCAACCTATATATTCTATATTAAACAATACTTTTTACAGTAATGTTTAATGTACTTCAAATTCATTTCAGTAGTGGGTGGTTTTTTTAATTATTTTTACATCTATTTCTATAGGTGATTGATCTATAATGTTCCTTTCTTTTACTATGCCTTCAAGCTTTAGTATCAAGGCCAAAGTAGCCTCTTAAGGCTCATTGGAAAATGATGTCCCACTTTTTCTATTTTCTGGAATAATCCATGCAATAAAAGTTATTGAACCTTGGAAGATAAACTACTTCCCATAAGTGCTTGATGAGGTGGTCCTATGACAAATGACCCAATTTTTTGCAAATGAGTCATATGTTTATATATGTAGATAATTCTATTTCTTCCTGGGTCAATTTTAGTTTTCCTAGAAATCATCTCAGTCCTTAGATGTTTTCAAATATTTTGGCTCACACTTTCTTTTTCCATATTACATTTTTCTACTTAATGTTTAGTTGGATTTCTTCTTTAAAACTTCTAATATGTCTGCTGCTTCATTCTCCTTTTCTTAATCATTTATACCAAAAATATATACTTTTTTATAAAAGTACTTTCAAAATGTTTGGGTGTTTTATTCTTTAAATGTTTTGTACTTATTCGTGTAATTTAATTTTGTTGCTTTCTGCTCTAATCATCATTATTTTATTATTACTACTTTTTTTGTAGTTACTTTATTATTTTTGTACTGAATGTTTAGATCATTTTCAGTCCCTCTTTTTAAATACATGCTTCTGGAGTTAAAATTTTCCTTCCTAGTCCTGTTTCAGCCTCATTCAGGCCTCTACTAGCCCATAGGTCCCCTTTGTGAGAACTTGCAAAGGTTGTTCTCTCTGAGTAGACTCAATTTTCTGGATGCAGAGCTTGGCTGATGGTGCTTTGGTTTGGAAGAGGAAAAGTTGCCCTTCATCTGGGCAGATGCCATTCAGCACCATGGTGCACACTTGATGATGAAGCTTAATGAACCAAGTCCCTGCCAAAGACCACTTGGGCACAGCTGCCCTAGTTACATCCAGAAGTTTTAATAGATTAAATAATTTTTTATTCAGCTCTATATGTTTGTGATACCCCATTTTGCCCTCTTCAACACACAAATTCTTTAGAGATAGGTTTTTCAGTTTCTAAACATGTAATAGGAAGGAAGAGTGGGGGATTTTTGGCAGGGTGGGTAAATTTATTTCCTTTTATATTGCACTATCGTCAGAAAATGTGGTCCATATAATAATCATTCTTTTGGTATTTGTTAACATTTATTCCATGGCCTAAACTAGGGCAGTATTTATCAATGTTTCTTCTCCATGAGAGCGAAAGAAAGAGAAAGAGACTTATTCCTCCCTTTGTCCATGTAGGGCTTCACAAATGTCTATTCGCATGAGTTATTCATGGTATTTACTTTTCTGGGTTTAATTTTCTTTTTGCTGGTGTCCAGTGTGCAGTGATGTGTTCTTCCTCTAGATGTATCATGGTAAAATCCCAGGGTTTTTTTTTTTTTACAAAAATGCTTTTATTTCCCTCTTACATGTTTCAAAATGTCTTTCTTCTGTTTTTACACTTAGTGGATAGTTTGGACACGTAAAAAAGGAAAGGTTGGAAACAATAATCCCTGAAAGAAAAAGTCCATCCTAGCTACTGGTACTGATGCTGAGAGATCCAATACAACTCTGAAACCCATTGTTTTTCCCTTTAGGATCTTCTTTTTGTTATAAGTGTTTTCAAATGTCCTAGGGTCTGTATGACTCTGTCATCATCCTGTATGATGAGCACCTTGGTAGGCCCATAAAATTTGGAGATGTGTGTCCTTCAATTCTGGGAATGTTCTTGAATAATCTCTTAACTGGTCTCTCCCTTCCCATTTTCCCCTTTCTCTCTGGTCTTTCTCTCTGGAAACTTCTATTTTAGAGTGTGAACCTTCCTCTCCTTTTTATGGACTGCTCCTTCGTCCTCCACATTTGCCCTGTTACCCCATTTACTAGATTTCCTCACATTTATCTTCCACCTCCTCCCAAGCATTCCCCTTCTCTGTGTCATATTGTTAGTTTCCGAGAAATCCTTTTGGTTCCCTAATTGTTTATTTTTTAATAATCTCCTTCTCCTGGTTCTTCCATCCCTGAGGACAGTCTGTGAAGATTGCCCTTCTCCTGCTCTCTGGGTCCTCTGGAAATTCATGCTGGATGTATTTGGACTCTCAAATGATATCATTTTCTTGCTTCTCAGATAAAGTATAGTTGTTTCTAACTTAGCTTGAACATGAGTTTTCTACTGCTATGTAAACTAGCACAGACTACTCAGTACCTCATGGCTCCCGCCAGGGCTCTCCTAAGCCCCTCATCCATCCCAAGATGCCAGCTGGGATGGGCACTTATCTGGTGGTTTGTGGAAGCATCCACTTCCAAGGTCATACAGGTTAATGACAGATGTGGTTCCACATGGCTGGAAAGCCAGAGTCCCACCCCTGCGCTGGCTGTCAACAAAGACTCCCACATTCCCTGACATAAGCCAGCAACATGCTGCACCCTTCCTGAACATGGTGTCTCTCCCACTTCTCCATCTGCCACCATCCAGAAAAAACTCTGCTCTTAAAGGGCTACAATGAGACTGGACTCACCCAGATAATCTCCCTTTTCATGAACTCCAAGCCAACTGGTTAGTGACCTTACTTACATCTCCAAAATCCTTTTTGCTGTATAACGTAACATATCGTGGCCACGATGTCTCATACTGTTCACAGCCATGGGGATTAGAGTGGAGAATCTTGCGGGACCGCTTCAGGATCCTGACTGTGTCAGAATCTTACAAAGTCATGCACGGAGCACACTGGGTGTGGTGCATGAACAATGAAACTTGGAACATTGAAAAAACAAAATGTTTTTTAAAAAAAGTTATGCATCATCTGGCTCTACACTATCTGGTCTGTCTTAGTCAGCTCATGCTGCTATAACAAAAAACCACAGACTGGGCGGCTTAAACAACAGACATATTTTTCTCACTATTCTGGAGACTGGAAGTCCAAGAAGAGCAAGGTGTCGCCAGCCAATTCAGTTCCTAGTGAGATCCCTCTTCCTGGTTTTCAGGCAGTTGCCTCCTGGGTCTTCTTGCCATGTCCTCACATGGCAGAGAGAGAGAGAAATCTTGTACGTGGCACTTCTTGTGGGGCACTAACCCTATTCATGAGGGCTTCACCTTCACAACCTAATCTCCCAAATCCCACCTCCAAATACCATCACATTGGAGGTGAGGGTTTAACATATGAATTTGGAGTGGACACAGGCATTCAGTCCATGGCAAGTCTTATTCTTGGTCCTATCCCTTTAGAATCTGCTTCAGGTACCAGGGTAAGTGCCCAACTCAACGATGCTCCTACTCACATTTAGCTTCTCCTGGGTTTTTCTCTGAGCCCTTCTGCTCCTCCCCTGTAGTTACTCAGGTTAGATTTCACTTTTTCTGGAGAGCTTTCCTTGTCCCTCAAGAATACACTAAGTGCCCTCTCTGTGCACTAGCATTGCACTTAGCATAGAACTGATCAAAGCCTTATCACACTACTGTGAAAGCCTGTCTACCAACCGTTTTCTTTAATAGAAAATAAACTCCATGAGGGAAGGAACTCTGGCACACAATAAACATTCAACAAAAATTTGATAAATGAATGTGTAGTAATTGTCACTCAGTAAAGTATTAGAAAACTCCTTTAATTTGTATGGAACCAGAGAAGACCCTGAATTGCTAAGGAAATGTTGAAAAAGAAAAATAAAGCTGGGGGCATCACATTGCCTGATTTCAAGTTTTACTACAAAGCGGTGATCACCAAGACAGCATGGTACTGGCACAAAAAGAGACACATAGACCAGTGAAACAGAGTAGAAATCCCAGATATGGACCCACAACTCTATGGTCAAATAATCTTTGACAAAACAGGAAAAAAATATCCAGTGGCAAAAAGGCAGATAATCACATCAAAAAATGGGCAGAAGACATGAACAGACACTTCTCCAAAGAAGATATACAAATGGTTAACAGACACATGAAAAAATGTTCATCCTCTTTAGCCATCAGGGAGAGTCAAATCAAAACCACACTGAGATACCACCTTACACCAGTTAGAATGGCCAAAATCAACAAGACAGTAAACAACAAATGTTGGAGAGGATGTGGAGAAAGGGGAATCCTCTTCCACTGTTGGGAATGCAAGTTGATGCAGCCACTTTGGAAAACAGTGTGGAGATTCCTCAAGAAATTAAAAGTAAAAAAAAAAAAAAATTAAAAGTAGAGCTACCCTATGATCCTGTAATTGCACTACTGGGTATTTCCCCCAAAGAAGCAGATACAGTACAAAGAAGGGCTACATGTACCCCAATGTTCAGAGCAGCAATGGCCACAATCGCCAAACTGTGGAAAGAACCAAGATGCCCTTCAACAGATGAATGGATAAAGAAGATATGGTCTATATATACAATGGAATATTATGCCTCCATCAGAAAGGATGAATACCCAACATTTGTATCAACATGGATGGGACTGGAAGAGATTATGCAGAGTGAAATAAGTCAGGCGGAGAGAGTCAGTTATCTTATGGTGTCACATGTGGAGCATAAGGAAAAACATGGAGGGCA
>JAPYYJ010001035.1:0-14753 GCA_028533885.1 Nasua narica | reverse complement strand
GTCGCTTTGGAATCACTTTTCCAAATGTCCTACCTTTCCGAAGGTGGTCGATTTTCTGCTCCTAGAATTGCTCTTCTTCCTCTCTTCTCCCTCCTGTTGAGTATGCTGGCTTTTAAAATGATTTATTAACTATCTAGATGAACTTCTGGGTTCCGACTCTATCTCAACCTCCTACTTCTCCGCCATCTTGCTCCTCCTCCCATTTCTATTTTTTGAAACAGCTTCAGAAGAATAGGCATTAGTTCTTCTCTAAATGTTTGGTAGAATTCCCCTGGGAAGCCATCGATCCCTGGATTCATTTGTTGGAGATTTTTGATTATTGATTCAATTTCCTTGCTGGTTATGGGTCCATTCAGGTTTTCTATTTCTTCCTGTTTTAGTTTTGGTGGCCTATACATCTCTAGGAATGCATCTATTTCTTCCAGACTGCCCAATTTGTTGGCATATAGTTGCTCATAATACATTCTTACAATTGTTTGTATTTCTTTGGTGTTGGTTGTGACCTCTCCCCTTTTGTTCATGATTTTATTTATTTGGGTCCTTTCTCTTTTCTTTTTTATCAGTCTGGCCAGGGGTTTATCAATCTTATTAATTCTTTCAAAGGACAGCCTCCTAGTTTTGTTGATCTGTTCTGCTGTTCTTTTGGTTTCTATTTCATTGATTTCTGCTCTAATCTTGATTAATTCTGCTGGGTTTAGGCTTTATTTGCTGTTCTTTCTCCAGTTCCTTTAGGTGTAAGGTTAGGTTGTGTATTTGAGACTTTTTTTATTTCTTGAGAAAGGCTTGTATTGCTATATACTTCCCTCTTAGGACTGCCTTTGCTGCATCCCAAAGCTTTTGTACAGTTGTGTTTTCATTTTCATTTGTTTCCATGAATTTTTAAAAATTCTTCTTTAATTTCCTGGGTGACCCATTCAGAGATAGACTCTTAAGCAGGTTCCACACTCAGCACAGAGCCAGGTATAGGGTTGAATCCCACGACGCTGAGATCATGACCTGAGCTGAAATCAAGAGGCAGATAGTTAGCTATCCAGGTGTCCCTGTGTATGGTATAAATACATGCTAATTATTAGTATATATGTAATATATATACACTAATATATACTATTATATATACTAATTATTTTATATATGTGTGTGCTGTATACTCTTCCTTGTTGCTTATAGGGTTATTGTAAGGACAGGAGGAATTATGGAGTATGATATGTCATGAAAGTATGCTGTGACTTACAAAATATTATACAAGTATGAAGTGCAATAATTAATGAATATGGATGGCATAATGGAAGGGATTTTTATGTAGCAGTTCACTTGCTGAGGTGGTAAATCAGGAGATCTAGGTAGGCAATTTACTACACTTGTTTGCCATACTGATTGGCCATCCCTACCTTATAGAACTTTCCTTTAAATCATTTTTTTCTTGTTTCATAAATATTCATATAAAATTATAAGATATAGGTAAGCAAGTAAAAAAGAACTAGAAAAGTGACTCATAATCCTGTCATCCAGATATAATTTTGGTGTAACCCTTTCAGACTTACTTCCATGCATGTATTTGTTTATTTTTTAAATGAAATAGTTCTGTATAGTGTTTTATGATATTTTCTTTTGCCTAGCATAATAGCTTGAACATCTTTCGTTAATAAATATATTTCCATATCTTTTTTAAATATATAATATTGTATAGTATTATTGTATAACATTATAATATTCTACTGTATAACTATGCCACATTTTATATTAGTGTTCAGTGTTAAACCATATAATTCATTTCAAATTATTTACTATTTATAGTTAAGGGTGTGATAAACATCCTTAGAGCTAAAGCTTTGATCACATCAATGGTTGTGATTGTAAAAATAAATTGAAGTTGAGTTACTTATTAAAATGTACATACCTTTTTAAGAGCTTGATTGAGGTAGAATTTATATATTGTAAAATTTATCAAATGGGTATAATTCAATAGTTTTTAGTAAATTTATAGAGTTATACAGCCATCGCTACAATTCAGCTTTGGAATATTTTTGTCACCTCCCAAAAGTTCCATCATGCCAATTTTCAGACAGTCCCTACTCCTATCCCAACCCCAACCATATACTGATTTTCTCTATAGTTTTGCCCTTTCTGGAAATTTCATGTAAGTGGAATCATATTTAGTTCTTTCTGTCTGGCTGCTTTCATTTAGGGTACTATTTTGGAGGCTTGTCTAGTAACATGTATCAGCACTTCATTCCTTTTTATTGCCAAATAATAGCCCATTGTATGGATATACCACATTTTGTTTATCCATTCATCATTTGACAGACATTTGAGTTGTTGCAATTTTTGACTATTGTGAATAATGCTACTATGAATATTCATGATTGAGTCATTGTGTGGACATGGGCATACATTCCATTTCTTGGGTAAATACCTAATTATGGAATCTCTGGTTTGTGGGGTAAGTTTGTTTTTAACTTTTTAAGAAATTACACATTGGTTTCCAAAGTAGCTGTACCACTTTACATTCCTATCAGCAACACCCGATGGTGCTGGTTTCTTCAAGTCCTTGCTAACACTTGATACTGCCAATCTTTTGGATTGTAGCTATTCTAGCAATGCATAGTGGTAGCTCACTATAGTTTTAGTTTGCATTTTCATAATCATTAATGATTTTGAGCATCTTTTCAGATGCATACCAGCCATTTGTGTATCTCCTTTGGTGAAATGTCTGTTTAACTATTTTGCCAATTTTTAAATTGGATTTTTTGTCTTTTTGGAGTTGCAAGAGTTATTTATATATTCTGGATACAACTCGTTTATTAGATATGTGATTTGTAGATATTTTATCTTGGTCTGTAGCTTACATTTTCATAGTTCTGGGTATTTTGTTCTTGTTGATGGTGTGGTTAATGGAATTGTTTTTTTAAATTTCATGTTCAAATAGTTTGCTGCTAGTATACAGAAATATAATTGATTTTTGCATTTGATTTTATTTCCTATAATCTTGCTAAATCATTTATTCTAGTAGGGTTTTAAAAATATGTTGGTAGGTCTCTTAGGATTTTCTACATGTAGGGTTTGTATTTTTTTTAATTGAGGTGAGATTCACATAATATAAAATCAACCATTTTAGAGTATACAATTATGTGGCATTTAATACATTCACACTGTCATACAACCACCAACCCTATTGACTTCCAAAACATAGCACCCTAAAAGAAAACTCCATGCCCATTAAGCAGTCATTCCTCATTTCCCCCTCCAAACCCTAGGCTCTGACAACCATTTGCCTTCTGTCTCTGTGGATATACCTCTTCTGGATCTTTCTTTTATATGGAATCATACAAGATGTGACCTTTTGTGCCTGACTTCTTTCATTTAGCATGTTTTCTAGTTTGATCTACATTATAGTATGTAAGAGTACTTCATTCTTTCTTAAGGCTGAATAATATACTATCATATACACACATCACGTTTTGTTTATCCATTCATTCACTGATGGGCATATGAGTTGTTTCCATTTAGGACAATTACAAATAGTGCTGCTTTGAGCATTTCTGTACGGATAGTATCTCTTTGAATCCCTGTTTGAGTTTCTCTTGGGTATACACCTAGAATGGAATTAATGTATTATATGATAATTATGTTTAACTTCTTGAGAAATCACCAAACTGCTTTCCACAGCATTTGTACCATTTTACATCCTCACCTGTAATTTATGAAGGTTCCAAGTTTTCAATCTTTACCAACACTTTTCCATTCATTTCCTTTCCCTTCCTCTTCCTTCCTTCCTCACACATGCTCTTCCTTCCTTTCTTTCTTCCTTCCTTCCTTCCTTCCTTCCTTCCTCCCTCCCTCCCTCCCTCCCTCTCTCCCTCTCTCCCTCCCTCTCTCCCTCTCTCCCTCCCTTCCTCCCTCTCTCCCTCCCTTCCTCCCTTCCTTCCTTCCTTCCTTCCTTCCTCTTCTTTCCTTCCTTCCTTCCTTCCCTCCTTCCTTCCTTTCTCTTTTTTCCTTCCTTCCTTTCCACCCTAGTGGGTGTGAAGTGGTATCTCTTTGTAGTTTTGATTTGTATTTCCTTAATGAGATCATGTTTTGTAACTATATATTTTTAGTCGTTTTCTTAGCAATTGCTTTAGGAATTACAGTATGTATCTTATCCACATTTTAATTGAGGTTATTCCTGATTTAATTTCAGTGAAATATGGCAACTGTACTCCAATATATCTCCATTTTATTAGCCCTTATTTGTGCTATTGTCATATATATTATAATATATATATTACATCCATATGTATTGTAAACCAGATAATACAGTGTTATAATTATTGCTTTATACAATCTTATGTCTTTTAAAAACACTAAGAGAAGAGAAAAAAGACAAAATATATTCATACTATCTTTTCTATTTACCCACACATTTACCATTTTTTCTTTCTTTCATTCACATTATTACCTGATATCATTCTCTTTCAGCTTAATGGATTTCCTTTAACATTTCCTGTAGGATAGGTCTCTTAGCAGCACACTCCCTCAATCCTTGTTGATCTGCAAATATCATTATTTTCCCTTCATTCCTGAAGGATAGCTTACTGGATATAGAATTCTTTATTGACAGTGTACTCTTCAGCACTTTGAATGTGTCATTCCCTTGCCTATTGCCCTTTGTTGTTTCTGAGGAGAAGTTAGTTCTTAATGATATGGTGTTTTCCTGTAGATGGTATCATTTTCTTCCTGCTGCTTTTAAGATTTTGTTTCTGTTTTTGGCATTCAATAGTTTTGACTATTTTGTGTCTAGGTAAGAGTGTCTTTGTGTTTATCTATCCTATGCAGCAGTTGTTGAACTCTTCAGATCTACAGATGAATGCATGCAGTCTCCTAAGTAGCGAGGGATGCCTGGACTGCTTATCTAGCTCCTCTGACTCTCTCATGTCCAGTATCTCCCTGTTAAATTTCTGGCTAGTACCCCATCCTACCACTCACCCCAACCAGCAGTATGACTTCAAACTATCATAACTGTAGATTTTCCCTGTGTATGTTCTACCAAGTTTGCTACTTTTATGACAATCCACTTCGGCATGGGTTTTCCTCCATCTACTCCAAATCAAAGCTACTCTAGTAGCAAAGCTACTGCTATTCAGATTGCCCTGCCCCAATAGCACCACTGTGTCATGCGTTAGGTGGAGGGGTGGGAGTGGTTCTAGGTAGGAACACCATAGACTCTTTCTGTAAGACTGATTCTTACCCAAAGTTCAGCTGTTTCTCATGAGTAAATAGCTTTCAATTTCATGTTTGCCTTTGGCCCATTTCCAGAGCTCTGGAATGATCATTTTTGAATAATTTTGTCTGATTTTATTGTTGGGGGGGGCAAAGAATTTGCCTACATCTTCTCTCTGCCCTAGTGAGAACTTCTGTCTGTGCATGCATTTTTAATACTTTTTTTTCATTTTTAATACTTTTGATACACAGAGAGAGATTCCCCTCCAGAAAGATTATACCAATTCATGTTCCTATAAGTAGTATATGAGAGTGCCAATTGCCCCCTAATATCTCCAGGATTGGATAATAGCATTAAATAAATCTATCATAACTTATAGGTAAAAAAATTTACCACACTATGGGCTTAATTTAAACCTCTCTAATTATCATTACTTCAAGGATCTTACTTGAGAAAAGGATGAGATGTGATTGTAAGTGTTAAAATCCTCTGGATGTAAGAAAGATTCTATTGAAATGCAAGGCATGTATTACTGTCTTGCAATGTTTAAAGTTTGAATGTGAACCAAAATAGTTCCCACAAATCCTTGTGTTCAAGACGCTTGGGATAAGCCGAGAAAGATCCCTGCCTTATATATGAAGTATATAATACTGCAAGTATTATACCCACTCTTGGGGAATATTAGCAGTGATGTTCCAGCAAACTAAAGTTAGAATTCTTTCTCAGTAAATGCAGGAACTGTAGCAGGAAACTGGGGGAGAGGAGACAAAGCACAAGTATCCCTGGAAAGTCGGTGTTTGCAGACAGTTCTGATATGGATTTAATATCGGAGACTGTCAAGAGATAAGAGCTGAATGACAGTGTCTTAAAACTTTCCAGGAATGATGAATGCAATGCTGAGGTTTATTCAGGGAACATGGGAATAAGAAGGAAAATACATGGAAAGTCCATGAAATCCTGGAGAATAAGGCGGTGACTTTTCTCCTGATAACCTAATACATCATTGTAGAAAATATAGGAAACTCAGATATGGAAAAGATCAGACTTCTACTTATGGTAGAAGAAACCCATCACCCAAAGAAATCAAGTTTGTATATATCCTTCTTGAATTTATATACAGGAAGGGGAAAGAGGAAGAAATATGTTATAATCCATCTGAGTTTGTTTGTTTTAAATTCTGGTATTTCTTTTTAGCCCCTGCAGCTGGGACAGGAGGCTGCTAAGAAGTCAGAATAGTAGACCTGAGCAAAGATGACAGAATCAATTTTCAAAGGCCAGGAGGTAAGAAGCTGATGAAGGATGCATCTACATGAGATAATGGGACTTTCCATGCCCAGGAAGACAATATCAGCACCCATTGTATGTGGGGAGAGGTGTAGAACAAAGAACCATGAGAACAGACTAAAGCAATACTTCTCAAACAACCTGTGGTGATGGATCAGTTTAAATATCTGATCTACCCTAGACTGACACTTTTGTGAAATATTAAAAAAAAAATTTGACATATTTGGAAGTCACAGCACTTTCAAATTGCTATAAATTACTCTAAATTTCTATATTTATTGCAGACTGATAATACACAGCTTGAAAACTGGCCTAGGTCTATGGGTAGGGCTGTACCAAAATACTGTCTCCTTACAGCAACGATTTAGATATCAATAGGGATAAGGACAGTTGCATGCTCATAAATGCTTAACATCTGGTTCTTGGGCAAGGGGGAGGTGATCTGTAACATTTAACAATTTCCATGGTATAAATACTCCCATCATGAAAGATTGCAAGCTACAAAGGTGAAATCAATGGATGCAAAGAGTAGATAGCAGGAGATGTATACAGCATGCCACTGGACACAGAAACCTACAAATGGGTCTTAACTGTCACCACCAAAATAAAATCTGTACTCTTTAAACCTTCAGAAGAAAGGTCACCTAGGCCAAGGGAACTCAGGAAAGGAGGATAAATAGAAAACCCTTCCTTTTATTGAAGTATTTCTCATGTTGTGTAACCTGCCTGTTAAGACAGGAGCCAGAAGTCATTTTCCCAGCTTCCTCTGCAGCTTAGATGAAAAACATGTGACCTATGCTCAGCCAATCAGATGATCCTCCTCTAGAGTTCTGTTCAGGAGAGACCATCTCGAGGAAGCTTTGTGTAAACCTTGGTGACAAATTTATCCAGACCTTGGCAAGGAGCAGTGAGGGAAAACTAGCATCAGCTCCTAACCCCATCAGTGAGAGCTGTAGAGTCTGTGGTGAGTGGTGACTATACTCGGGGTGTCCCCAAGGTGTGGTTTTTGGGGACTGAGATCCTGACCCTCCTAGAGAGTCTATGAGATTCCTAATAATCTTCATATATTCCCTTTTCTGCTGAAGCCATCAATAGTAGATACACTTGTCCACAACTAAGAATAATGATTGATTCAACACCTCCACTCCATTTAAAAAATAACATCTTTATTGAGATATAATTCATATACCATACAACTCACCTACTTAAAGTGTATAAGTCAATGTTTTTTGTATATTCATAAAGTTGCACAATTATAACCACAATTAGTTTTTATATTTTCCTCACCCCCGAAAGAAATTCTCTACCCATTAGCAGTCACACAGCACCCCGCACCTCCACCCCTAAGTCCTAGACACCACTAACCTCTCTCTGTCTCTGGGTGTTTGCCTATTCTGAGCATTTCATATGAATGAGATCATATATTATGTGATTTTTTGCAACTGGCTTCATTTAGTTTCAAGTTTTTAAGGTTCATCCATGCTGCAGTATATTTTGATATCTTATCCTTTTATTGCTGAATAACATTCCATTGTATAAATATACCTCATTTTTTTTTAACCATTTATCAGTTGATGGACATTTGGGTTTTTCCCACTACTATGAATAATGCTGCTCTGGATATTTGTACACAAGTTTTTTTGGTTTGGGGGTTTTTGTTTCGTTTTGTTTTTTGAATGTAGACATCTGTTTGGGGTATACACCCTGGAGTAGAATTACTAGGTCATACGATAAAACTATGTTTAACCTTCTGAGGAATTGCCAAACTGGTTTTCAAAGTGGCTGCACAATTTTTATGACTTCTCAGTAGTTAGAATATGAGGATTTCACTTTTTCTACCTCCTTGCCAACACTTGTTATAGTCTAATCTTTTTTATTATAGCCATCCTAGTGGATGTGAAGCAGGATTTCATTGTAGGCTCCATTTGAATTTCTCTAATGGCTAATGATAATGAAACCCTTTCATGTGTTTATTGGCCATCTGTATCTTCTTTGGAGAAAGGATTTGGATCCTTTCTCAATTTTTCAACTGGTTTATACAGCTTTTTATTGTTAAGTTTTAAACTTTCTTATGTATTCTAGATACAGATCCCTGATCAGATATATGATTTGCAAATATTTTCTTCCATTCAGTGGGTCATCTTTTCACTTCCTTGGCATATACCTCATTTCTTATTTACAAAACAGAACTAGTTAAGTCTTGAATTGGGTACTGGCAAAATCATAAACACAGATGGTTTATGAGTATTTAGAGATTTAAAATTAAAGCTACTATGGGGTCATTGAGAATAAGAACTAGCATCATTTTCTTTTGTTCTTATACTCTTATTTCCTTCTGTTGCCTTTTTTTCTTACTAAAAATTTTACCTCCTCTTGCTATGAATATTAATATTACTTCCTATAAGGAAGCAGACATCAACTCTCCATAAGCCACAATGTTCTGGTAGTA
Organism: Nasua narica; assembly: GCA_028533885.1. Taxonomy (NCBI): domain Eukaryota; kingdom Metazoa; phylum Chordata; class Mammalia; order Carnivora; family Procyonidae; genus Nasua; species Nasua narica. The sequence goes on along the minus strand of JAPYYJ010001035.1, from coordinate 5,823 downwards.
AAGCTGGACTGGAATGGAATCAGGTGGTGGACTTCTAATCACCAAAAAATCAGGAGGAGGCACTTGGACGGATCATCTGTTAAGATGTTGTAGAGGAAACACCTGAATTAAATTACATTGTTTCTAAGATCCTCACCTAATTTAAGATTCTAGTCATTGATTCACTCCTGTCTCCATCCATCCATTCATTCTTTGTATGAATAAAGGAAAACTTTAAAGGTCTTCTAGGAATTCATCAAATACCACAAGATAACACAAATTGGAAGAAGTGAGAAGGAGAACAAAATAAGCCAGGCCACAAGATATCAAATGAAGTAAGGCATTCAGCAAATACAAAAGAGCCTGTCTTACCAGCTTATATTTTGTTAGATGTAAAGCCACACATTTGGCTTCCGGTTTTCCCGAAGTCAAGGCCAAGAGGGGACCTTGATCAGCGACATAATTTACAGTGCCCATTAAGCACAATTCTTGGTTCTAGGACCAGAGAGATATCTTCTGATCCTAGCCGCACAAAAGTTGCACTTTATATTACAATATTTCTTTTTTCCAGATCCCCTTTGGGCTTTTAATCATTTTGCTAACTGCCATCTCTCTCACACTGGGTGACACTTGGGAATGCTGGCAGCCCTGAAGCTGAGAGCTGTTGTCCCACAAATGAAAATAATAAAAATGCCTTTCTTTCTTAGAGTTTCAACACACGAGCCCTTCTTGCTTGGCTCTTACGATGATGCCTTTTGGATAATGACCTCAACTACCATCTATGGAGCACGTGGGCACTTCACCGTCTTGACCTGGAGTCTTCCCAATAACCCTAAACAAGAGAGCAGATGCCCGTTTTATAGAGATGAAGAAACAGAGTCAACAGAAATGATCTGGTCAAGGGCACACAGCTGGTAAGCAACACAGTTCTCATACCCAGGCCTGGCAGTATCCTTAGACGGTCTTCTTGCAATATAATCCCCCCCTTTTTTTCTGATGACATTTTTAATGACTTTCCAAATTCTTTGAGCTTTATCTGAAGACCTCCTTGTTGGTTAGGCTAAAGGCTAATCTACTATAACAGAGAAACTCAAAATGCAGCTCTTTAAACAATGTAGGAGTGTTTTTTTTTTCCTCTCATGTGAAGTCCAGAGTCGAGTGGATTTTACTGGCTCAGAAGTAGAGAGACATGGGCATTGCAGTACTCACTACTGCTCACATATCATCATGTGCAATGGACCTTTGGCTCACATTCTTAGTTCTGGCTGGGTGATCAGGTGCCTAGCTAAAGTTCCATGTGCTTGTGTGGGCAGGGGTGAAGGGGAAGGTGGCCTCGAGGGAATGGTCACAGGATCTATCACACCCCTCCCATGAACATTTCTCTTCCTTCTGATTCTGAGTTTTATTATGAATCAGCATTCGGCCACCAGTGGCCAGACCGCCTTCTTGTCATTTGCTTTATATGTGGCTGAGAAATAGATGTTGCCTCTTGCTTTTTTTTTTTAAGATCTCATGTATTTATTTGAGAGAGAGGGGGGGGTGTGAGAGAGCACAAGCAGGGGAAGGAGAAGGCACAGGCAGAGGGAGAGGGAGAAGACTCCCCACCAAGAGGGAGCCTGATTCAGGGATTGATCTCAGGACTCTGAGATCATGACCAGAGCTGAAGGCAGACGCTTAACTGACTGAGCCACCCAGACACCCTGTCTTTTGCTTTTTACAGGTTCTCCTCAGTTTCATTTCTTCTCTCTGTCCACAAAAGCAAAGTCATTATACACATAGAAATTGGGAACTGAATATGGGTTTCTGATTTTACAGATGGAGAAATTGGGATTCAAAGTGAATGGCTTGCATAGGGTCCCTCTAACAGTAGGGGAGGTGGGACTCGAACCTGGGTGTCTTTCTTCCATCCCACCGCATGGATATAAGTCCCTCCTCACCTAAGTCTTCCTTTGCCATTATCCTGCTGAACAATGCCAAGAAAGTGAACAGCACATCTGGAAAGATCCAGAAGCTCTGAAGTTTCCCTTAGAAGATCATTAAAGGTGAAGCAAATCAAAACACAGACAAAACCTTCCAGCCAGATAAAGCACAGTAATGCTCATTTTAAAACTGGTAGAAACACTCTAAAATCCCTCCTAGTAATTTCCAGGCTTCCTATAAATCTTTTTGACACCTCTGAAGAGATCTCTTATAACGTTATCCGTTCGTGGACATGAAAGGGTTGCTCCATGCATCAGAAATTCCCCGTCCTTGGGAATGCAAGCTGGCGCAGCCACTCTGAAAAACGATATGGAGTTACCTCAAAAAGTTGAAAACAGAGCTACCCTACGACCCAGCAATTGCACTACTCGGTATTTACCCTAAAGATACAAATGTAGTGATCCAAAGGGACACATGCACCCCAATGTTTATAGCAGCAGTGTCTACAATAGCCAAACTATGGAAAGATGTCCATCAACAGATGAATGGATAAAGAAGATGTGGTGTGTACACACACACACACACACACACACACACACACACATGCACAATGGAATACTATGCAGCCATCAAAAAACCAAAATCTTGCCATTTGCAATGACATGGAACTAGAGGGCATTATGCTAAGCAAAATAAGTCAATCAGAGAAAGACAATTATCATATGATCTCTCTGATATGAGGAATTTGAGAGGCAGGGTCGGGGGGGCAGAGGGAAGGGAGGGAAAAATGCAACAAGTTGGGACTGGGAGGGAGACAAAACATAAGAGACTCTTAATCTCAGGAAACAAACAGGGTTGCTGTGGGCAGGGAGGGGAGGGATGGGGTGGCTGGGTGATGGACATTGGGGAGGGTATGTGCTATGGTGAGTGCTGTGAATTGTGTAAGACTGATGATTCACAAACCTGTACCCCTGAAGCAAATAATACATTATGTGTTAATAAAAATAATTTAATTAATTAATTAAAAGAAAGAAAAAGAAATTTCCAGTCCTGTTAGTGCCACAAGGATCCCGGATGACATACGTTGCTTTTTCTCCTTTTCTTTCTTTTTTTCTTATCTCAAATTCAATGCTGCTTGAGGGGGCTGGAGGAATTTCATGAGCTCTGGATTCTGGGTGACTTAGCCCTTCAGCAGCACTGGAATCAAACTGGTAGGCCATCGACAGGTCTGCTCAGCCTGATTTTTCAAAGGCTGGTTTTTCTTCACTGAGGAGGAGAGGTGAAGAACAGAGGAGGGAGGCAGAGGGCCCTAGTTTATGTGTGGTAGAAACTCATTTTAGGAATATGTGTCTGAAGGGATGCGTGGGGAGGTAGGGGGCATGTGAGTGGATGTGGATGTGACATAGGTGTATTGTCGGGAGGGAGAGGAAGAAAAGAGGGGAAAAAGGAGGCGGGAGAAAGAAAAATAATTCTAGAATGTGTTTCAACCGAAGTAAAATGGAGGAGGAGGCAAAATGGGTAGAGAAATTGAGACAGAGACTGAGAACGTGTTAGAATGTGTGTGAGGGAGGGAGGGAAGGAGGATAAAGCACAGGTGGAGAACTCTTGATGGGAAAGGAGTGACTTCAGAGCAAATACTCCTTCTTACTGGGTGCTTGTCAGTCCATCTGTCCCAGGGTCAGTCTCTGGCAGCGTTGTATAGGCTGTAGGAATTTCACATGTCTACAGGTCATGGTCCCACCTACAAGGAGCGTATAAGGAGTTGGGAAGCCACGGGAGAAAGACCCAAGAGCCCCAAGGCAGGGAGGAAGTGAGAACCAGTAAGGCTGTGGGGGAGAGGCTAGCTCTGTTTGCTGAGAGGCCTGACAGGGATGGAGGAGGACCCTCGTCCATCACTGAGTTCAACAAGAGGAGACTGGTAGAGAAATTGTAATAGTCTACGACATAATGTCCTACCAGGAACAATGATGTAGATATGTGCTGACAGGGAAGAAGATCTACAACTTACCATGAAGTGGAAAAAAAGCAGGGAACAGTACATATGGTGTGAGGTAATTTTGTTTTAAAAATTATATATTTACATACATGAAAAAATATCTGGGAGGATGTACATAAAATCGATAACATGGTTATTTTTGGATGGGAGTTTCTTGATTTCCTTATTTATTTTCCTCATTTTTTTTTTCAGTGAGCATGTATTTCTTCTATAGTCAGGGAATGAGAATGTGTGTCAAGAGAGCATGTGAGGATGTGAGCAAAATAGGAGCGAGCACGTTTATCAGTTCTGTCTTGGACGGCGCAAAAGGCTCTGCCTGGAATCCGGAAACTAAGACTGACCACCCCGGGCTGCTCCCCACTGGCTCCTTTCTCCCCTTCCCCACCTCTTCTATTTCTCCCCCCTCCTCCGCCAGCTGGTCCTTGGGAAGGTTACCTCCTCCACCCAGGGCGGAGCTGAACTTGGCCAGACTGTGCGCTTGACCCCGGAAGGGGAGGGGGAGGAGAAGGGAAGAACAGTGGGGTTTCCATTCAGGTTTCCCCCCTCCCGTCCCCAGGCGGTGGAACTGAGTCAAGCCTGAGGGACAAGAACACACACACATTCTCCTGCTCAGATGGACTCAGGAAACGACTTTGTCTTGTCCCGTGTGACACCCAGATTGGGAATTCTTACGGAGAAAACCCGATGGAGCTCAGTCTTGGTGGCTGACTAACGTGATTCATGCCCTGATGGATTCTTTTAAAGTGTGGGTTGGAAGTTTGCTCTCATTGCTGCCGCCACCTGCCACATGAGCAGGAGTAGCTCAAAAAAGGGAGACTGTGATCAATACCCTTCGCATATAAGGCAGATTGAAGAGGGTGGACTGAACTTGTACTTTCTTATTCAAGTCCATCTTGCTCAAGCCTGTTACTGGACCTGCTTCTCCCTGCAAGTGAGTTTTTATACATTATGCATGTCCAAAGGAAAAATCTATTTAAACTACTATTTAAAACACAATTGCTGACAGCTTCTCTGCTCACAGTGATAGAATTTCTCTCTAGAGGAGATGGCTTTTGTTTGGCACAATTCAGTTTAATTAGGTGCTCAAGCAAGCGTCCCTCCCTGTGCCCCCTCTCACCTCCTACCAAGGACAGTTGAGAAAGTGACAAGAGAGCAGAGACAGCTAAACTCACTGATAGCAAATGAATGGAAACTGTGGTTTGGAAAAAGGAGGGGTTTTTAAAAGTAAGTGAAATGGTGGCGAGGGTAGAAGATCTAAAGAAACATGGATAGAAGGTCCCAGGGTCTTTGGTGGCTTAAGGACAACTAGAACAGAGATTTTTATATTCGGTGGCTTTTTTTTTTTTTAAGATTTTATTTATTTATTTAACAGAGGGAGAGAGAGATCACAAGTAGGTGGGGGGTGGGGGGAGGGAGTAGGCTCCCTGCTGAACAGAGAGCGCGATGCCGGGCTTGATCCCAGGACCCTGGGATCATGACCTGATCCGAAGGCAGAGGCTTTAACCCACTGAGCCACCCAGGCTCCCCTGTTTTGTTTTATTTTAATTAACATATAATGTATTATTTGCCCCAGGGTACATGTCTGTGAATCATCAGGCTTACACATTTCACAGCATTTACCGTAGCACATACCTTCCCCAATGTCCATAACCCAGTCACCCTATCCCTACCCCCGCCCCCACCTCCCAGCCACCCTTAGTTTGTTTCGTGAGTTTAGGAGTCTCTTATGGTTTGTCTCTTTCCCCATCCCTTCTAATTTCATTTCTCTCCCCCACCCCCCCAAGATCCCCTGCCCTGCCTCTCAAATTCTTCATATCAGAGAGATCATGTGATAATTGTCTTTCTCTGACTGACTTATTTCGCTTACCATAATACCCTCTGGTTCCATCCACGTCGTTGCAAATGGCAAGATTTCATTTCTCTTGATG
>JAPYYJ010001034.1:0-14754 GCA_028533885.1 Nasua narica | reverse complement strand
ATTCGTTTATATGTAGATTGGCAAGCAGGACATAATAAAAGGATTCAATTAGCCATGAAGTTGTGCGTGCATGTGTGAAACGTGATCTTCACAGAGAAAACGTGATCAAGACACAGCCATGGGGCAGCTGAGGAGATCTACTGGCCTTTTCAGCACTCTGGGAAGGTGAAATCGCCTTCAGAGAATCCCAGATATTGGTGAGGTCCTTCCTACATGGAAAGGACACAGTACAACCTCAGAAATTGCATTAGTTCCCAGAGCAGTTATCGCCCCCAAGCTGAGACCGAGGTTAGCCTGCAGCTGATACTAGACCTTTTATGCTGTTCTAAATTAAATTCAGAGCAATTCAGCCCCTGCCACAAGGACTATTATGTGGGCTTCCTTGCACTAAATCTATGTTTATGGGAACATAAAATACATGTTGTTCCTGTCATCAGATTTTATTATTGACGCTGATTTCTAATACGTGCCCATCAGCCACCCTTTTAATCACTGTCAATCTCTCTTCCCTATTGCAATCAGATTTAAAACAGCAATGATGGTTTTAAAATAAGTTCCTTCCCTTTTCAACTGTATTTAAGGCTAATTAAGAGTAAATAACTATTCCCAGCAAGGAGGGCAGAATCCAGGCAAATTTTTGACAAATGCAGCTTTCCCTTTAGAGAAACATATTCTTGTCTGCTGCCAGTAAATATTTCCATTACAACCATAAGAAACTCCATTCCCTCCCCATCCCCCACATAGAGAATGTCATGCTGCTCTGGGACAAGAAGAGAAAAATAAATACCAGTCAAGTCCAGGAAGGAAAACACAAGAAGCATTTAATTAAGAAAAGAACTATATAATTCCCTGTTTCTTTCAGTGGATCCCCAGTTCCATTTGGTTGCTGTCTTCAGCTGTGTGAAGCAAATGAATGTAGTCACTGGCTCAGCTCCTTCTCGAGGCTGACATTTCCCCTAAATCCTCCACCCTCCCCCCCCCCACTCCCACACCCTCTGTGATGCAACACAATTCATTCACTATAATTTGAAGGTTACAGTCAATTGCTCCAAGACAAGAATGCAGATGGGATCGGCTCAGACTTCCTGTCTCAGAAAGGCTCATCTTGATTTCAGTTCCAGAGGCTCCCCTGCAACTTATTGCCTCAAAGACTTCTCTCTTCCATGTTGCTTTGCCTGGGCCTTTTAATTTCCCCTTTTGTTTAAAGATGAGAGTTACTGTTACTTTGCAAATTATGGATTTTAATGTTTCTTATATTTTCCCTTTCCACTGGAATCTGACGGTCTTTTTGTGAATTTCTTCTCACTGGAGAAAGTTCAAATGAAATGTCTTCTCAGCCCAGGTAAGGAGAAAGAAGTTCACTGAAAGATATAGAAGCTGCATGGGATGTGTAAAGTCAACTTTGAGCTATTCATCTGGAAATGCAAGAAATAGATTTTTTTTATGTTTATCCCAATGTATAGAAATACAAGAAAATCTATTACAAAATCTAGAGTTGAAACAAGTTACCATAATGAAGGAACAGACAAGGGTATAGTCTATTTTTAATATAAACATACTTAAACAAGAAACTCATACGCATTTAGCAAAGAGTAGTTGAACATCAGCAATGCCTCGTGCTGTTCAATCATCCTTACTAATTTCCCCCAGCTACAGTTTCTGAACTCAAGTGTTTGTGGATTCTCCAAAGGGACCAGACACATAGTCTTCAAAATTATTTTTATTTAATCCACTTAAGAATAATAAACAGATCCCAGCTTACCAATTGCTAGTGGGCTCCAAAGTACTAAGTTTTGCTCTATATTGACTATGACAACTGAGTGCATTTATCTTTCCCACAACTACTTGTGGGGCACCTATCATATGTCAGATATAGTTCTAGGGGCTGAGGATACTCCTGTATCCTATAAAAAAGATGAACACAGCCCCTGGGTCTGCAGGAATTACATTCTAATTCTAATAATACATTCTAATAAGATAGATATTCAATAACAAATGAATACATCATATTTCAGGAGTGATACATACTGTGAATAAGAGAATGGATATTATCGGATGGGGCCAGTTATTTTCGAGTCATCAGGGAAGGCCTCTCTGAGGAGGTGACTCTTGAACAGATTACAATGCACAAGCTGGATGGTAGTAGGAGCAGGTTGGAAAAATGAGCAAGGCCATGGCAAAGACTTAGGACTCTAGTTTGAGTTTTCAGTCAGTAGACTGAAAGCATTAGCTAAGACACATAGTATAATCTACTTTACATTTTACAAAGATCTCTCCAGCTCTATGGAGAATTGACCTTTGGATAAAGTTGCCAGATGAAACACAGGATGCCTAGTTAATTTTTTTTTTAATTGGCTCCAGCCCAAAAGGGGCTCAAACTCACAACCTCGAGATGAAGAGTCACACATTCTACACGGCACCCCATGCCCAGTTAAATTTAAATCTCAGATAAACAACAAATAATTTTGGCATAAATATGTCTCAAATATTGTATGGTACATATTTATACTAAAAAGATTTCTATGAGACCAGAACCCCTGAAATGTAATCCTGTCACTAACTTTCCTGAGAGTATTTCTCATCTCGGTCACCTTTTTGTTCTCCTGTTCTCTTCACCTTCCATTTTCCAAATAAACTCCAGACCTGTTGCTCCTGGATTTCTAGCCCAGCTCAGAAGCCAAGAGTGGTGAGTAAGGAGCAGGGAAGAAAAGTCGATGGGTCTTTGGCCGGTGGTTCCTTTCCCATCTGTCTCTGACTAGCCCCTGCTCACTTCCTCTTTCCACAGCTTACCAGGGACTGTCCTCCCTGAACCCATTTCAGAACATGCTAAAATCTCAATGTGTTGAGATTGTCCTTTTATCTCTAAGACAATGCCACTGGAAATTTGTGAGGAGACACACACACACACACACACACACACACACACACACGCTAATTAGACAGTCAGTCATTATTTCCTAAACACTGTGCTAAGTGTGCTTGGATTTACATAAGCCCTGTCTCTCTCTCCCCATCATTAGGAACTCTGAGAACAAGATGATCCTCCACCCAGCAGTGATGGGCGTTGATCAATGAAGATCATTGATCTTGCCAACAGTGGGTCATCCTGGAGACTATGAAAATAATGGAGACCTAAGGAAAGGTTGTCAGTAAGGAACAAAAGAGGCACTTTTCTGTTTGATAACGCTCAAGAAAGCCAAAAATTATAGACAGCTGACAAACTAGAGCTGGTTTTCTAGAATGATACATTCATTGACTTGGGCTGCCATAACCAAATATCACAGACTGGGTGGCTTGAACAACAGAAATTTATTTCCCTATAGTTCGGATGGCTGGAAGTCCAAGTTCAAGGTGTCTGCAGGGCTGGTTTCTCTTGAGGCCTCTCTCCTGGGCTTACTGGTGTCTGCCTCCTTGCCATGTCCTATGTCGTCTGGCATCTCTCTCTGTGTCCAAATCCCCTCTTCTTACAAAGACACCAGTCAGATTGGATTAGGGACCACCCTACAGGGCTCATTTTAACTTAATTACCTCTTTATAGGCCCTATCTCCAAATAAAGTCACATACTGAGGTATTAGGGCTTCAATGTACAAGTTTCGGAGGGACACAACTCAGCCCATAACAAGTGAGGAGATATTTGTGATAGAAGTTGAAGTTATTGTCAGCTGAAGGACCGAAGGAACAATCTGAGTTCCCAGAATAGTAGTATAGTAGGGCTCTGCCACTGGTGGTCAGGGTGAGAAACACATGAATGGAACGTAAGGCCAGACTATTAACTACGTCCAGCCTCCCTCCTGCCTGGAATGTGAAATCCTAGACTTCTTTTTGGACAGGCTGTTTTTTCTAAGTGGTACTAAATTGGACCATAAGGAATATGGAAGGATTGTGGAAGCATGTCTAATGCTTTATAAAAATGTAATGTAAGGGGCTCCTGAGTGGTTCAGTCAGTTAAGCACCCAACTCTTGATTTTGGCTCAGGTCATGATCTCAGAGTCTTGAGATTGAGCTCTACATTGGGCTTTGTGCTCAATGTGGAGTCTAATTGAGATTCTCTCTCCTTCTCATTTTACCCCTCCTCCTGCTCATGAGTATACTCTTTCTCAAATAATAAATAAACCTTAAAAAATTAATGCTTTTGAAAAATTAATGCCTGGGTGGCTCAGTTGGTTAAATGGCTGCCCTCAGCTCAGGTCATGATCCCAGGGTCCTGGGATCGAGCCTCATGTCAGGCTTCCTGCTCAGCAGAGAGCCTGCTTCTCCCTCTCCCTCTGCCTGCCACTCCGCCTACTTGTGCTCTCTTTCTATTTATCTGTTTGTCAAATAAATAATTATAATCTAAAAAATTAATGCTGAATAACTCCTGATCTGTAAAGTTTGATAATCATCAAACACAGATTATGTTTAAAAGGTTTAAAATGTCTTTTTGACATGGCAAGGACATAATAAAACTTTTGATGATGGTAGAATAATAAACATAAAAGAAGAATTTGGAAACCACTGACCAGAGTAGTGCTTTTCAAACTTTTCAAAAAATATGAATCTGATGTCAAAGGAGAGTGAACCCTGGCTGGGAGAGGAGAGAGAAATGGATGGTTGTTTAAAAAAAAATGTATTGGAAACACATTCTCTTCTAGAATATATTTCTCTTTTATCTTTCAAGAATTTATTTAAATTCAAGTTAGTTCATATATAGTGTAGTGTTAGTTTCAGGGGTAGAATTTAGTGATTCATCACTTTTCTTTAAAGATTTATTTATTTATTTATTTATTTATTTATTTATTTATGTGACAGAGAAAGAGATCACAAGTAGGCAAAGAGGCAGGCAGAGAGAGAGAAATGGAAGCAGGCTTCCTCTTGAGCAGCGAGCCCGATGCGATGAGGGGCTTGATCCCAGGACCCTGAGGTCATGACCTGAGCCAGAGGCAGAAGCTTTAACCCACTGAGCCACTAGGCGCCCCCGAATCATCACTTTCATATAACACCTGGTGCTCATCACAAGTGCCCTCCTTAATGCCGATCACCCATTTATTTAACCTACCCCCTACCATTTGATTTTAAAAGTAGGTTGCATTTGTCCCCTAAGTCCTCAAGATAATTCACATTCCAATAAGATACATGATGCATAGTGGGTAGCTTTTTCTGACCCCCGACATTATAGTTACACGCTTGGATTATTTGTGCCCCAGTTTGAGATTCCAGGGCTCCAGGTCTTGACTGCCTTCTCACAGAACAGAGCTGCCCTCTGGACAAAAAGGTTGACACACATCCTCATTAAGCCTCAGCCACAGGATTTGCTGCAGGCACACTAGCAGGAAATGAAGGTCTAGCATCTAGTGCAGATTAAACCAGAATCTCTCCTTTTCCATCACAAGCAGCAAATCTTGGCTAGTCCAGGAGCTCCCACCATTTCTCTGGTGGTTAATGCATCAGTTAACTATTGCTATACTAATGCTGCATTAACACACACCACACACACACACACACACACACACAAGACTTTAGTGGCATAAAATCATAAACATTTATTTTCACTCATGACTCTACGACTTGGCTGAGTAGTTCTACTGATCTTGGCTGGGCTTTGCTCAGCAGTTCTTGGGTTGGCTGGGGGGTCACTTCCATAACTGGCAGTAAACTGATTGTTTATTAGTATAGGATGGTCTTGGCTGAGATCACTGGCCTTCCTCCACATGGTCTCTCATCCTCCAGGGGGCTATCCTAGGCTCCCTCTCATGCTGCAGGCACAAGAGAGTAGAAGTGTGCCAGACTTCATGAGGCCAGGCTGGTGTCAGAGGTGAGGCCCCATTCTATTGCCCAAAGTACATAAAAGGACAGTTCAGATTCAAGAGACAGGAAAATAGATCATACTTTGGATGAGGAAAGTGGCAAAATCACATTGCAAAGGGCAGAGATTCAAGGAAGGTTGGAGAACTGAAGCGTTTTTGCAATCACTTTACCACAGAAGCATTCCAAGTCATCTTTCTGTAAGCAGAGATCTGGATTCCTATTATCCTTTTCAATATTGCTTCCTTGGAGAGCTCAGGGAATGTTATGAGAACAAGGATCCAATGTTATTGGAACCCAGATGGAATCCTGGATGTGACAAATTTTAAGCCCTTCTTGGACACCGGTTTTGGCCACTTACACATACTTTGTCGGGAGAAGAAGGGAGAAATAGAATTTTCCCTCAAAATGACTTTCTTGAAGTGCAGTGGCTAACGGGTGATAGGATTGCTCTATTAGATTAAGCCAAGTCCTTGATCAAAGTGAGGTATATTAATGGGAACTTTATTTAGACCTATGACAATCTGGCATCCACTTGAGCAAAGATTTCAATCATGTAGAGAAAGAAAATTCTGTCCAAAATGTGGAGGAGAAAAATGATGTAAGTCAGTAATGCTTAGATGTATATAGAGGAAAAATAAATTTTATTTTTGAAGCTAGTTCAAGAAACTTCAATAATTACGAGACAGATGTATATCACATGAAACGTAGCTTTTCCATGGAAGCACATCTCGTAGTTAAAAGAGAGTATACAAAAGAAGCCGAGCTCTTCATTTATAAGTGTATCATTATCCTGCTCGGATATTCGCTTCCCTTTTATCCATGACTCAGGATGAATATTAGAGAAGGAGAAGGAGGGCTCAAGTTTCAGGAAGGGCCATGCAAAGTGAATTTTTAAATGCAGAATGAAGGGATCTAGAGAACTACATTGATTGTGTCCTCTGACAAGCACATTTTCTCATTTAATCTCCACCATAACATTGTCGGATGGGCATTAAGAGCCCCTAACTTCATAGATGAGGAGGCTGAGGCTCAGAGAGCTCAAGAAACTTGCCCAAATTCACACAACAAGGGAGACCAAAAGCCAAAATGGAGCCCTAATCCTGTTTCCATGTTTTTCTGGCTGTGATCGCTCCACTACAATAGTTCACTGCCAGCTTGGGTAACCTCATCTTTGTATTTGAAAATAAAAAAGTACTGACCTGGTTTTTATTCTTCAGGGTTTGTTTTTTTTTCCCCCCTCAAAAGCAGAGAAAGAAAGCCCACATAACGCCACATGAATGCCTCACTCTTTGTTCACAATCTTCCTTGGAATGATCTTTGTCAAACTGAAGACAGAGACACTAGTCCTCAGGGGATAAAAACCAGCTGAAAGGGTAAACAGAAACAATACAGTGACCCCCAAGTTGACAAATTTGAGGAAGAACTCTGCTCCAGGTCGAGCTTGAAGCAGAGGGGAGACAGCCACCTACGCTAGATGCACGCCTGGCACTTTGCTGCTGTGGGCACCGGTGCCAGCATCCACGGTGAGGTAATTCCAGAGAACAGCAGGACTCATTCATTCCACATGCCTTCTCAGACAGTTAGGGTAAACAACTTTCAGATGCATTTCCTGTTAGCTTAAAAAAAATTTTCCATAGTTGTACTAGTCAAGTAGTATTTGAAAATTCCCTTTTTGTGTTTCCTCTAAAAGTACTTTCTTTTGCAAGAGGTTTGCCGGATATGATATCATCATAATTATTCCTTGACCAATTTTATCACCAACTATATCAAATCCAGACAGTTTATCCAGCTTTACAAGGTGGTTAGTCTCACCCTGGGAATGTCCAAAATAGTGACGATGGGAACATTTCAATGCCACGGCCAGATCCTTCAGTTGGAGTTACGTGTGACCTGTCTAATGAACATTTACTCTGTAGCTTGGAGACAGAACTAATGGGTTGTGGAGTCATGAGAAACACTTATAAAGTGGATTTAAAAATCTACAATTGGAAACATGAAAGAATATAACTACCTGACAGCTAGTTCTTACGCTGAGTTCTTTAGAGCAAACTGTTCAACATTGTCGCAGATGATGATACCTCCAAAATTATCCCTTGAGTCCCTAAATAGAGTTCAGAGTTCAAGGCTTCCCATTTCCCTGTCATGGGCTTTTCTCAATGATTCTCAACCAGAGGAAGCAAACCTTCTGGGCTTCCCAGAGGTAGGTGTAGACAGAAAAAGCTGAATCCAGCTTTATAGAGATCTGCCCTCCTGTAAGATTTTTGCCTCAAAGAGGAGAGAAAAGAAGAGACAAATGTTGGCATCTTGTTAATTAATCACTTGAGAAAATGCTGTCATTCTGAGAAAGAGGTAAGGAAATAGACATTCAGTATTGAAGTTTCAGTGTAGAGATAGTTTCAGAACTTAGTTGGAAAATGACATTTGCTATAGATAAAGTCTATTGAGAGAGCAGTTTCCTATCATGAGAATTTTTTGTTTCATGAAATTTGGTAGCTTCCATCTAAAGAAATGGGGTAGAGGCCAGTATCCCTGGCCAAAGTGACTAGTTATTGGTGTATGTGGGGGGTCTCACCTTTGTTCAAAGCAAATTTGAGCTGGCCCAGCTCACTCGTGGGACTTGAGAGCCCTCAGAGGTCCACGGAGGTGATACTCATAAGCCTAACAGCAGAAGGATGAGCAGGGCATACCACATTATGGGGAGATAGTTAGGGAATAGTGTGCTGGAGCCTTTGGGATCCCTCAGCCCAGAAAACCTGGGAATCAGCCAGGTCCTGGCTGACCTGATCAAGACAGGTCAAGACACTCCTGACCTAATCAAGACAGCATGCTAGACAACATGAGGCAAGATTACAAAGGGCATTGGCATTTCACTGATGCAGGGGAAACACGATGTGAGACCTTGGCTTTCTCGAAGATAAAATTGGGGCCAGCCTCTGACCACCAAGTGAATGTGACTGTTTAAAACAGAAGACTTCAGGATGTGAGGTTGATTTGGCATCAATACCTGTTTCTTCCCTGATTGTCAGGGTGGACAGCATTGTCAGGTGGCTCAGGTGCCTCACCTGGTTGGCCATGAGGAGGCTCTTTTCTTCCCAAGCCAGCATCCTCTCTTTGGTAACCCTTTGTTGCCTACAGATACCCCTTCTCTTCTAAACCTCCCAGCTTATGAGACTCCTCCTCCCCTCCTTCCCACTCTCACTTCTATAGAAAAAGCATCAAGATCAACCAGGGCCCCAGAGCCACATTTCAACTCTGAATGACTGTGTTTGTTTTTACAATAAGGAGGAGGAGTGAGTGGGCACACGCTCCTTCGGAATTTGAAAGAAATTTCCTTGCCTAGAGGGCTGATGACTTGGGCTTCAGTTCTCCCTTTTTTCTGAATGTGTTTCTTAAGGAATAACCCAGAAAAACCATCAGTAATCAAACATGTGAAAATTGTGAACTCATCTGAATCACCTTTCTAGTAAGGGCAGAACCAACCAGAAGTCAGTTTGAGGCACCTGTTGAAGAATAGTATCTCTTGCCTTCAAGTCATCTCGAAGGGCTCATTTCCATTAGCATCACAGCAGAAGACTACAGATTTCCCTTGCCTTGCAACGCGATCACACCCTGATAAACCCATAGTGAGTTGAAAATGCCACTGAGTCAAAAATGCATTTGATACACCTAACCCAAATCATAGCTCAGTGTAGCCTACACTGTGTAGCCTACCGTTAAAGTTCTCAGAATACTTACATTGGGCTACAGTTGAGCTCAATAACCTGACACTAAGACAATTTTATAATAGAACATTGAATATCTCATGTAATTTACTGAATACTATAGTGAAAGTGAAGAGCAGGGTGGTTGTATGGGAAAAGAATGTTGATAAGTGTATCAGTTGTTCACCTTTGTCATTGTGAGGCTGACGAGGAACTGTGGCCACTGTCACTGCCCAGCCTCACGAGAGTATCACACAGTGTGTCGCTAGCCTGCAAAAAGATCAAAATCCAAATTTTGAAATATGGTTTCTACCAAATGCATACCATAAAGTTGAAAAATTATTAGTCGAACAATCATGAGTTAGGGATCATCTTTATTAATAATCAAGGCGAACACTATAAGAAACAAGAGGAAAAAAATAACAGTACAAGGATGGGGGAAAAGCCGAAGAAAAGTAAAAAAATTAATAAGGCTTTGAAAGCCTGATGTTAAAGCTCAGTTTTTTAAAAAAAATTCATATTTTTGTATGAAATTCCATTCACCAAAGGTTTTCCGGGGGGTTTATTGTGTGCTAGGCAATCTGCTAAGTTCAGGAAATAGAAAGATGAGTAAGACCAAATCTCTCTCCTAGAAAAACTATGTTAAGACTCAGTAAACATTCAATAAATGTCAGTTCTCTTTTTTATGCTAGTGAGAGAAATTCTGAACTAATGAATATTTATTGTGGATGGCTAAGAGTTTCTAAAAATAATATACTGTGGGAGAGAAGGCTAGCTCTCCCTCAGATATATCCTCATCTCCTCTGACCAGGCACATTAATAGACTACATTTCCCAGTCCCCTTTGCAAATAAGTGTGACCATGTGATTAAGTTCTAGCCAATGACATGTGATCAAAAGTAAGAAATTATTTCTGGGCTGAGGATTTTTAATAAGTGGCTGTACCTTCTCTGACCAGTTTCTTGATTCCTCAGCATGTGTAACAGACTGGATTTTATCACCATGACTGAAGGTAGAAAATGAGACCCGTCCCTGAAGAAGTTTTTAATAGGGGACTGGACAAGATCAAATTTTTTAAAAGTAAAATTTTCCTAATAACACATAGGAGATGGTTTGTTGCAGGGCAAGACCACAGGGCAAGAAGACAAGTTAACAGATTACTGCAGATATTCAGGTGAGAAAAGATGAGGGTCTGAATTAAGCATTGCCTCTGGGTTTGAAGTAAAGGGGGCTAGTTAAAAATTATATCTTCAGGGCACCTGGGTGGCTCAGTTGGTTGAGCGACTGCCTTCAGCTCAGGTCATGATCCTTGAGTTCCGGAATCGAGTCCCACATAGGGCTCCCAGCTCCTCGGGGAGTCTGCTTTTCCCTCTGACCTTCTCTCCTCTCATGCTCTCTCTCTGAAATAAATAAATAAAATTAAAAAAAATTATATCTTCAGGCCTCAGTTGCTAGAAGTTATCTGAAGGCAGATGGGATTGGGAAACATGCCTGTAACTCAGAGACACAGCCAGGTAGGAGCCAGGAAGGCTCCTACCATTTTGTCCTCTTCCTCTTGCTCACCATTCTCCATTTTTCAAACACCTCTGAGTGAGGGATTCAATGTTAGTGAAAATTCCAAATCCTGTGATTGCACTCCAATCCAAACCATAGTCAAATACCACTAAAAATTATTTCTAAAAGTGTCTTTAGTCAGCAGCTCCTTAACTAGCCTTTGGAAGGAATCTCACTAGAGAAAAATACTAATAAATAGAAAGCGCACAAAGGGAACAAGCATAAGGATGTTTTAGCCTAGGATTGGGAAAAGCAGAACAGAAAAAGATAAGGAGGAAAATATTTAAATGCATCATTTATAAAAATTTTTAATGAAAGGAAAATGGATGAAAACAGATTTGAGGCTTAAGAACTGAGTTAGGCACCAGGATACTGCAAAGGGTTTGATGCCCTAAATCATTGCCAGGATACAGGAGGAACACATTTATGTCCTTGGTCTTAATTAAGCAATTGAAATCTTTTCAATAATCCGCTATAGCAAAGCACACTAGCATTGTCAGTCCAAACCTCAAAAATTGAAATGATATCTCTTGACCTTGATTTTATAAATATGTTTTTCCTAGATCAAAATAAGGAGTGCCTTTGTAAAAGTTCAGAAATATTGTGCTTTCCAAAAAGCAGATTTAGCATCTTTCCTTTGACCTCACATTTAGCTATGAAACTGTGGTACTCCTTTAGGTATCTATTAATATTCCCAGCACTTACTATATGATTAATTTGTGAATCCTAAATTTGCTGTTCAAACTTTTAAGGAAAACTACAACCCCAGTGTATAACGCTTTAATAATATCACTTTAGGAAAGAGACAAATTATTTTGGCAGTCTGAGAGGTTCTAGCTTTGATTACAAGGAAAGGAAAAATTTTTAAAAATGCCTTTCTGTCTCATGGTGTTCTTAGTAGACAGAAAAATAGTTCATTCTTTGAAGATAAAATGTAGAGTCAGATTCAGAAGGGAAATATCTGCCAATAGAAACAGCAATGAGAATTAGTTACATATCCTAGAAAAATAAGATTTAGCCCAACTCTGTTGATATTACTTAGTAAGATTGGACACCAGAATTGGCAAAAAATATTTCTTATTCAACTACCTTATGGAAATCCTATGAAAATAATTGGAAACAGAAACATTCAATTGCTTCACCAGAGAGAACGTGCATTCCTTCTCTTCTACCCTCAACATTCTGTAAACGTATAGAAAAGTTTTGGAAGGAGAATACATTTTAAAAATCTTCAATATGTGAAACAGATATGAAAGTTAACTGTGAAGCAAGGTTTTATATAGCAAACTTTTTTCCGCTGACTTTCTTCTTAAAATGGAATCGATATACTACTCCTTCAAAACACAAATGACTTCCAAAAGGAAATAAAAATTGAACCCAAGAATGCCACACATCTCCTCTATAGCATGAATTTAAAGTAAATTAAATTGGCTATGTTACTCATATTAACACAAAAATAAAAATGCCACAAGTGAAAGTTACCGAAATGTGAAGCCATTGGGCGAGAGTGTGGCATTTGCAAGAATCCCAGGCTTACCATTTGAGTCTGTCCCAATTCACGTTTCCAGTTCATGGATTATTTTAAGACTTTCTGTCACTTACTAACTTCTATCAGCTGAGTTTGCATGAATTTAGTGCTCTGCGATCATTAAATTGTTTAGGCCCATTTATTAGCACTAAGTGAATGAGCCACTGTGCAGTGATGACTATTTCCAGCAGGGCTGCTTTAAAGCTGTGGTCTCAAATCTTCTGATACTAGTCTTAGTGCAGAAGCTTGGACTAACCATCAAGGAGCATCTTGTTCAACTACAAATAGACCAAAGTAATCAAAGATGGATCAGAATTGCTTTTTAAAAGTCTCTCACCATAAGTAATTGGGAAGCACTGGTCTACACTGAATCGGGAAACAGAATCCTAGTCCATGTGTCTGCAGCTGGGGACAGGAAGATGCCAGATGAAAAGAGAAGAAATACTTTGATGATCTCAAAATGTGTTCTTTTTTTAAAAACTAAGAAGTTTCCAAAGGGCAATGGAAACTTCTAAAACCACAGTCCACCTTCTGTATTTGGGGTCTAGTCAAAGGAAAGACACATAGCCCAATGGTCAGTCTGGCCACTAATTTTCAAAATTGGTTGCTAATAGTGAGTAGTACATCATACAAAGTCAATAAATAAATCACCCCAAATCATATCATCCACAGATAATTGTATTAATATTTTGAGGAAAGCCTTTCTCAATCATTTCCTGTATCATGCAGTTCACGTAATACATCACGATTATCTCGCAAAGTCAATAAATATACTTCTCCATCAACACCGTTAGTAACTACAAAGTATTCTATTTTATGAATAGTCTATAATTTGTTTAACCAATATGCTACTGTTGAGTATTTAGATTACTTATATATATCATGTCTCTGTATCTTTTTACTTTAATCTCTTTGTGTCTTTATAAAGTGTGTTTTTTGTAGACATATATATTTGATCTCACTTTTTAATCCAATCTATAATCTCTGCCTTTTAATTGGAGTACTAGACCATTCATGTTTAATGTTATTATTGATACGGTTGTGATTTAAATCTATCATCTTGCCTTTGTTTTCTATTTATCCCTCTGTGTTTTGTTTCTTTTCTCTTATTTTTCTCCCTTTTATTGTTTTGAATATTTTCATGATTACATTCAATCTCCTTTATTGGCTTATTACCTCTATTTGTTGTGTTACTATAGTAGTTGTTTAAGATTTATAGTTTATAGGTGCCTGGGTGGCTCAGTCAGTTAAGCATTTGCTTTTGGCTCAGATCATGATCCCAGAGTCCTGAGATCAAGTCCCACATCTGGCTCCCTGTTCAGCAGGGAGTCTGCTTCTCCCTCTACCTCTCCCACTCCTTGTGCTCTCTCTCTTTCTTGCTCTCTGTCATGCTCTCTGTTTCTCAAATAAATAAATAAAATCTTAAAAAAATAAGGCTTATAGTATACATATTTTACTGCACAAGGTGTACTTTCAAGCAATACATAGTAGAAAAATCTCACATTTCTCTCCTCCTAGCCTTTGTGCCACCTTTGTCTATACATTTCACTTCTGTATATGTCAGAAACCCACATAGTCATCATTTTTGCTTTGCATAATTATCTTTTAAAGAGATTTCAATGATAAAAAAAGTCCTTTATGTTTATCCATATATATATGTTTCAGTATTCTTTTGTTACCATTTCTGTTGTTCTTTGTTTAGATCCCTTTGTTTAGGTCAAGAGTTCCATCTGGTATCATTTTTCTTCTGTCTAAGGGACCTTCCTCAGCATCTCTTGTACAGTTTGTCTAATGGTGATCACTCCTTTCTCTTTTTGTGCATCTCAAAATGTCTTTGGCCTTCGTTTTAGAAGGATAATTTCACTGGGTATAGAACACGAGGTTGAAAGATTTTTTTCTTTCAATATATTAAATACAATGCACTGTCTTTTGACATGAATTGCTTCTGGTAATAAATCTTCTTCCATCATCCTCTTCCTTATTTCTTTGTGTGTTACATGTGTCTCTTCCTCTGACTGCTTTTAAGATTTATCTCTATCACTATTTTCAACAATATGGTTATGATGTACCTTGTATTTTTCTTTATGTTATTGTGCTGGAAGTTTGTTGGGATACTTGAATATATGGACTTCCAGTTTTTATCAGAGTTTCAGCTATTACTTTTCAAATATGTTTCCTGTGCTCTTC
>JAPYYJ010001032.1:0-14758 GCA_028533885.1 Nasua narica | reverse complement strand
TGGGATCTGGGGTGAAAAACAATGAGGCCAAAGGAAGGGGGATGGAGTGCAGCAGACCAGCTGTAGCAAGGTACTGCCTGCCCTACCCTGGCCCAAGGAACTTTCTAAACACCAATTTTGATTTCTTAATTCCAATCAGTTGCAAAGCTCGGTTTTAGGACGGTGAAAATACAATGAACATGTAAGAAGACAAGAAAAAGAGACAGAATGAAGTCGTTCAGTGGTAACTGGCTTTCATGGAGCCTTCCCGAATTCTTCCAATAAAATTAATAACTAACTCCTGTGACCTGTTATTTAGTGTTTTCTAAGTTAGGAGCATACTGGTCTTCCCCACTAGGAAGGGAGCTGCCTTTGGGGATTTAGGCAAGGTTTATGTATTTTTTTCTTCATCAGTGCATCTCCCAGCACTTAACCCTGTACAGAGCATACAAGGTGGAATAGTAGAGGCAAAGAGGGTCTCAGACTATTAAGATAAAATGTGAGCTTCCTTTACAGAGCCCACATGGGTGAGATTTGGGAGCCCTGGCTGAGTGTCCTAGCTCTATCACTACTGGCTTTGCAAGCTTTCCGTGCCTTGGTTTCCTCATCTGTGAGATGGTATTCTGAACTAGATGATCTCAGACAGCTTCTAGTTAAAAACTTCCATTGTATTTTTTTTTAAAGATTTTATTTATTTATTTATTTATTTGAGAGACAGAGAAAGTGAGAGAGCGCATGAGAGGAGAGAAGGTTAGAGGAAGAAGCAGACTCCCCGTGGAGCCGGGAGCCCGATGTGGGACTCGATCCTGGAACTCAAGGATCATGACCTGAGCCGAAGGCAGTCGCTCAACCAACTGAGCCACCCAGGCGCCCATCCATTGTACTTTTGAAGATGTATCAGATGTGACCTGATAGGAAGAGCTTTAAAAACTAAAAACTCTTTTGAGACTGTCTGATTCCTACATAAATAAAAGGGAGCGGAAGCACAGACAAGCCTAGGGATCTGGGTATTTATCACTCAGGTGAGAGGACTGCAGAAGGCCAGGCCCTCAAGGGAGTTTGAGTCCTGGCTCCATTTCAACCACAAAGCAGAATGAGTACCAGAGTTCCTAGCGTAGAACTACCAGAGGAAGAGTGACTAAAGCACTAGCACAGTCCAATGCCCTCAAGGCTAACTGTGGGTTCGAATGCAGAGTTAGGCCAGGGCTTTGTGTGGCTGAACTCCAGGAGTGGGTTATTTTAGCAATGAAGAAAATGAATGTGTAGCCTAAGTAATTTTTTAAAAACATTTTTTCCCCTTTTGTGATCCCTTTTATTCATATGCCTGAGCTAGTTCATGGGCTTATTCAGACTTAAAAAATAAAATAAAACAACAACAAAAAATCCAGATCGGACGTGTCAGCTCTGAGTTACCAGCTCCCTGCCTCTGGGAAGCCCTTTTCAGAGGGTCCCAATGGTACAACATAAACTATCCCTGGTTAAAAGGATGAAAGAAAGAAGCCCGCACGTTTTAGTGATGTCAAATGTTTCATACTGTATGAATACAGAGCACAACAGGCAGAGAAAAGAGGGTTAAAAAATCTAAATCCTTTTAGGGTCTATTAAAATGCATTTTCCTTCCAACACTTTACCTTGAAATTGCCATGGACACTCTGACGGCTGACCGAAACCTGGTGAAGCCCTTTGGACGGTTGGTGAGCACCTCGAGGTCTGTGAAGGCTGGCTGCCCCCCCATCCGGGCAAGCAGAGCCAGTGTGGCATCTTCACATTCCTGGAACCCACCCAGTAACAGCAGCAGGTACTTCTTCTGATAAATGAGAGCTTTCCGAAAACTTTCTGCCCTCAGGTATTTCCCGTAAATTCTCTAAAGTTAAAAAAAAAGAAAGAATATAAAGACATTATTAAGAAGCCATTCAAATTGTTCTCTAAGGGAAGATAACCTAGATTTTATTTTAAAAAAGCGGTAGTAGCAGAATGGCAGACTCCTTACTACTGTTTTCTACTTGGTCAGCAAAATTGAAGATAACCAACCTTAAATTTTACACTTCTGCCTTTTTTTAGTCAGTGGAATGTGAATATAAGCCTTATACTGAGGTTTTTGGTTTATTTTGGATTTCAGCCCCTATTCATCATGTTTACTACAAATATTTTTGTCCTTCCATTATCATTTCAGTTTTTCTTCTCTAATTGCATAGAGCTATTTTTATTATTAGGCCACTAATCTATTTAAGCTTTTTTTCTTTATTTAATGTTTTCAATGTTAATGTCCTCTGTCCTTTTAAGAGTCATAAATTTAGGTTCACTCCATAGTTAAAAAAATATTTCAAACATTTTTCTTTCTTTTTGTTTTGGATTTTATGTTAATGGATTAAAAGTAGTTTTATTATATTATTCATTAGCGTCAGTAGCGAGGCAGTTCAGAGGGCTTACCATCTTACAGAGCGTGGTGATGCTCTGATATTGAAAGTAGTAGAGCTTTTGTTGGCAGTGGAAAAGAGAACTTTCTCTTATCTATTAGGAATGAGATAGGGGGAAATGGGACCATGAGCTCATGCTGCCATGAGGGCATGCCCTGCCAAGGTTTTGTGACCAGCTAGAGACCTGCATTCATGACACACACTGAACAGAGAGATGTAGAGACAGCCTAAGTGTCACTTATATTTTTTTACTCTGTTCTATTAAAATTAGTGAGAGAGGAAACAAGGCAAAAGCTGAGGACCAGCTTTGGTACATGTTTCAATGGAAGATGGCTCCTACCTTTAGAGCAGCATGCTCAGAATCAGGGCTCAGATTCTGAAGTAAAGCTTCATTTCTTAGCTCAGCTTTCAGTTTGTATACTTCAGCTTCTGCTCTTTTCAAGGATTTTTGGAGAGTCAACTTTTCTCTGTTCCAGACTTCTTTTTCAGAAGCGATGATGGCTTCGATGTTGGCACCACCACTGAATGAAAACCTAGAAGACTGCAGAGACCAGAGCCTACTTACATGATTTTTAGGAATAAGTCTCTGAAGAAAACTCTAAACTAAACACACTAAAGGTATCCCCTGTGGGAACCTCAGCTTTCCAATCTCAGACAGGGAGCATTCAAAGCCAATCTCAAATGACAGTAAAGAACATACACTAACTTTAAGTATATGGTCCTTTGTTTAGTACATTAATTTTAAAACTAAAATCTCTGTGGGAGCCTGGCCCCAAGGAAAAGAGCTTTGAAATAAAAAAAAAGTCTAGAGACTTAATCAGTGGACCGTCTGGGTTCAAACGTAGAGCCTATGCCTGAAACAGCCCACTGCGGAAGTGGGGAAAAAAACACCTGCCCTGTCCATAAGGACGTGGATCGCTACAGAAGCTGTGTGGATGTGTTATCATGTATTTGACTGTACAATTGTCTCACGAGTCTTTTCTAGGTTTATATTATATTCCTATCTTTGTATTACAGAAGCTAGCAGTTCACTTTGTAGTTTTTAACTGGAAAAACTTTAAATAAACTGCTAGAGTAGTTTATTAGACTGAAATACAGAATTTAATGGCATCTTCCACTTGAATCACAAACATAATAACTGATGAGAACAGACAATTCACATTTGAACATTTCTTTACATGGATCCACTGGTGGTCCATAGTTAGCAGAGTATCTAGCTTTGGTTAAGATAAGCGGTTCTTGGTTTGACTACAGACTTCAGTTTTCTCATGTGTAAGGCTGAATGTAGAATAAAGACTCTGAATGTTTAGAACCCAGGATCTGGCCCAGAGAAGGCTCCCAATAAAGAATATCTATTATTATTAATACTGTCATCTCTATAACATTTTCCCATCATCTTACTAAGAATCAGATATTTAATATTTTTACATTAGGGTTAAGAATTGAAGCTAGAGAGCAGAATTTGTAATTCTGCAATATTTCTCATGAGACCATGATAAATTAGACGTACATAATCTCTGCCAGCTCCTGTCTGTCGATACCACCTGATCTGTTCTTCTAGCTTCATAACCGTATTTCTCAAATCATTCTTTTCTTCTGTCAGTTGGCTGATATGTCCTGTCAGCTCAGCATTTTGTCTCAGCAGTCTTTCAGTCAATGAGCCACAAGTACCACCTGGGGACACTAAGCCAGGCTAGAAAGATAAAATGGTATTAAGGTTGTAGAAGCACAGATGTTTATGAACAATGCACATAAACATGTGAACAGGCACTGTGAACAACAGATTTCACGAAGAGGTGATGCGTAAGCTGAGTCTAAAGAAACAAGGAAGAATTTCACAGGTAGGAAAGAAGAAAGGGAAGGGCACTTCCCTTCACTGCCTTCACTATATTATAGAAAACAGACCTAAAGTAGGCAGTGGAGAGCCATAAACAGCTTCTAGACAGGAGCGTGCCACAAAAAAATTTATGAGTTAGAAGAATTCCTTTGTAGCAGCATGCAAAGTACAGAAAATTAAGGAAGACCATCCCAGTGTCAGGTGGACACATCAGGAAGTCATTACAACAGTTAAGGCGAGAAATATTAGAAGCCTGAATAAAGGCAATGACTAACGGCACATGGACAGATATTTAGGAGGTAAAAGCATGGGACTTAGTCACCACTAGGACACAAAAGTGAGAGTGAAGCTAAGTGGTCTATGGTGACTTGCAATTTTACAAACTGGGTGGTGTCAGGACCAAAAACATGGGTTGGGGACAGAAGGAGGAAAGAAAGATGATGCTCAGTTTGGAATGTGCCTATGAAGTTCCTAAGGGATCACTACAGGGTCCATTTCCCCAAGGAAAGAGTTCCTGTAACTAATGGAAAATTTAAACCTGGACCACAGGATAGAGATATAGACTAGAACCCCAGGCCTCTAGGAGATCAGGTCCATAGGGTGAGATTTTTATCAGATTTTTTCATTGTAGCTCAGAACCCAGGACACTACCTGGCACATAACAAGTGCCTGATGTAAGTACCTATCTGTTCAATAAATAAGTCTACTGAGAACTCAGACTGTGGTAATGAATGGGTTTTCACAGAGGAAAAAACATGGGTGAGGATAGGAGGAAGAGGAAGATGAAAGAAAAGGAAGAAACAAGAGAATATTGTCACAAAAGGTAAAAAAAGAGGGTTTTTAAAATAAAGAAGTCAAGAAAGACAGGGAATGAAAAGATTGATGAGATTAGTCAACTGTGAAGACGCTGGTGGCATTCTGTGGGTGGTTTTGAGAGTGATGAGGGTAGAAGCCAGACTATTCTTGCAAAAAACTTGGTTATCATAATACAATAAAATGTCACTAAAATTATTCAACAGTGATAATGAAAGTTAATTTCCTCTCAAATTTTCACTATCTTCTATAAGGGAAAAACAAGTATTATTAATATTTAAAATAAATGAGAAGATAAAATTAAAACGTTTTAGAAAATATGGTGCCAGTTTCAAATACTTATACAGCTCCATTAAATCCTTGTTCTTGGTATCTCATAAAGAGTTTTTAAAGTCTTACCTCTTCTCCTGGCTGGCCAGTTAATTTCTGTAGTTGTAAAATAATTCCATCAATATTTTCCTGAACCCACATGAAATCTTCATCATCGGCTATTTCAAACTGTAGTCTTCAAGAAAAAGATAAACATACCTTTCTCAATTAGTGGTGTCGACTAGCACAAACTTTACAGTTTAGGTGACACTCTGTTTCACCTATCTTCTCCCTTACATTAAAGTGCTCTCTTTCCAGGGCTCAAGGTGTTCAGATATTTGTTTTCATATATATTAGTTTTTTTTTTTTTTAAGATTTTATTTATTTATTTATTAGGAAAGAGAGAGAGTGAGAGAGAGCATGAGAAGGGAGAAGGTCAGAGTGAGAAGCGGACTCCCCATGGAGCTGGTAGCCCGATGTGGGACTCGATCCCGGGACTCCGGGATCATGATCCGAGCCAAAGGCAGTCGCTTAACCAACTGCGCCACCCAGGCGCCCCATATATATTAGTTTTGTTAAAAGAATACCACCTCCAAATGTGAACATGCATTAACTTTAAAATTTCAATTCCCCACCCTTGGCTAGCTATTAGTGAGGGGCAGGTTCTATCCAGCTTATCTAAGAATGCCATTTCCAAAGGTCAGGAGGAATAATCTAACCTATTGGAGGCTTTCTGGGCCAGATGCTGTAGTTTTGAAGCCACACACTGAAGCTTTTGTCTGATGATTTCTAATTCATGATTATAGCCAGCTCCTCCTTCATTCATTTCAATCAGCTTAGGATAACTTGATTCCTTTGTCTCTCCTTCTATTTTCTGTTGAAGAACCCAATTTCTAGTTCGATCACTGGTTAAACTCCATGAGGCTGTCTAGCAATTTTTGGCAGAAAAAGAAAAAGCAGTAATTATAAATGAATAGTGAATCACATTTTTTCTCAAGGGAACACAATTACGGTTTATACTCCAAAAAAGCTTCCACGAACTTCCTTTTTAAATCATTTGTTCATAACTACTTATTTTTATTTTTTTAAGGATTTAAAATTTATTTATTTGAGAAAGAGAAAGACTGAGAGAACAAATGGGAGGAGGGGCAGGGGAGAAGCAGAGTCCCTGCAGAGCAGGGAGCCCGAGGTTGGACTCAATCCCAGGATCCTGCGATCATGACCCGAGCCACCCAGGAGCCCTGTTCGTGACTGTTTAAATAATTTAGTCCAGTATCAAAATTATATGTTCAAAGGGATGTAGTGTTCTTTTAAAAAATATTTTAAAACAGTATCAATTTACCTCATTAAGATTCTGATAGAGAATTCTTCTACTTTCTCGTTTTTCTTCTCGTTCTAGTTCTTGCTTCTGGAATTCCTGCATAATTCCCTGCAGTCGCTTTCCTTCAAGGTCTAACTTATAAACTTGTTGCCTTTTCTCCTCCAGCTGGCGCTGAAGATCTTCCACTTTGGACTGGAGCTCATGCATTTTTTTCTGTCCCTCAGTGTTGGCCTCTTGTTCTGTCTGCAAAGTCTTCCTGTGAACCTGCCTATCCTTTTCCATTTGCTGTCTTATTTGCAAAGAATCCAGTTTATATTTCTCGGTCTCATTTAACAATTCTACTATGTGACTGTGTTTCTCCTCTAGCTGTTTCTGTAGCTCTTTAAGGAGGTCCTCAGAGGGTAGGGAGGGCCGAAGCTGCCCACTATCATCACTGCTCTTCAAGTGAGCATGCAATTCCCGCTCCCTATCCAGGGTACTACTCATTTCCCGTATTCGAACTTTCTCAGATTCAAGAAGTACTTGAAGCTCTAAGTTTCGACCTCGTTCTTCTGATAACTGGGCATCATGTAGCACTCTCTGTGATTCTATTTTCTCCTGTGATTCATTAAGTAGTTGTTTCTGTTGTTCCAAAAGTAGATTTAGCTGAATATTCCTTTGTTTCTGACCCTCAAGGGAAAATTTCAAATCCTTGTAGAAGAAAGTTGAATTTAAGAATTTGTTAATATTATTAAAAATCCTTTATAAGTATACTATAATTATCCTTTATTAATACTAAGTTGGTAGTATTTGGTAAAAGAATTGATTATCCAGGTTACTAACTTAAATTTTTAGTGGTTAGAGCATAATTGGACAGCGAGATGATTTTCATCAAAGAGTATCAACAAAATATAGATAAGCTAAATAATACTTTCTCTCCAAACATTAATCATATCTACTCAAGGAATATGAAGCAGAGTATATTCCTTCTAGAAATAATGCCTTTAAAAATATAAAATTCCCAATATAATGTGACATGAGTTCCTGAAAAGCCTCATGTTGTCCAATGTCACATATTAAAAATAGGGCTTATGGGGAAAGCAGGGTTAAGGACAAACTACTCAAAACTTATATAAATATGTAATGATAAAAAATAGTAATCAGTACCCAAGGGGACATTTTGTCCCTGCCAGGCAGAGAGCTCACTGTGCCTCGAGGCTACCAAGATGGACATTCAAAAAAAACCCCAATAAAACAAAACAAAAAGTAAAAGAACAGAAATGCCAGATGCTTGTTTTTTTTAGCATATAGCTAGTGAGTACCACATGTGAACGGAAGAAGAACTCTGAGCCAGTGGGGCCACCATTAACATGGGCGCTGTGGGTGCAGGACAACCCTCCTGAGCTGTGAGCTGTGCAACGCTGGGCTGTGCCTCTTTGGAGTGACGAGGCCTCATTTTCAATTTTTAAAAAATCTAACAGTGAGGGCTCCTATTGCTAGAGAGGTGTCACTGTTCCCCTTTCCTGGGAGAAAACCAGAACCAAAATTCCTTCCTGTTAAACTGAAATGGATGCCCAATTTATCAAATTGTATATGCACTAACTCAAATTCTCCAAACATACATTGTAGCAAAACAGTCTGTACCCCAAACTGCTTCACACCATTAGCATTTCCTAGATAGAAATTTAGACAACATAATAATATTCCACATACGGTGAACAACTTACTGTACTTCATAAAGAGTCTAAGCCTGACATTTTAGAAAGAGGAAAGTCTCAAGACTCTCTTCAGTTGTTTTGGATTTTCCACAGACATTTAAAAACAAAGGTAATAATACCTCAAGTTCTTCTTTATCCCGCTCTTCATTGCGTCCTAGTTTGGCTTTCTCCTTCTCCAAAGCCCACTGGAGCTCTCTGGATTTTTTCTGTTCACTTGCTAATGTGTCATTAAGCAAATGTACTTCATCGGTTTTATCTTTGACTTCCAACCTAAATGAGAGACAATCAAACTTTCAAAAAATCATTTTAACCAAGTTTATATTGAGAGAAAGAGCTTCCAATGAAAAGTGGAGGCATATTATAAACTAGTTAATAGGAAAATATAAGCCATGTGAAGATTAAAGATGTGGTTTATTTCACTCATGTGGTTTATTTCAAATTAACTATTTCTAGTTATGCAACTTTTAATTATTATTCAGCACTGTAAACAATTTATTTTTACAAAATAACATTAATGAAAATTTTCCTTTGTGTTTTACTGAAGGGATTAACAGTGGGAATCACCACTGTTCAAAATAATGATTGTCCTCATAATATGTCCTTGGCAAGTGGAATATCTCACTATTTACAGCAACAATTTATCCTTTTCACAAGCATTATATTTTAAAACACTTTGTATATTTTAGGTAGATGCGCCACAAATTCTATTGAGATCATTAATATCACTTCAAATTACTTGATAGTAAAATGGAAGTCAAAATTATATATCTTATACAACAAGTATCCAATGGAATTGAACTCACAGCAGAGAACATGCCAATACCTAATCATGAATTTATCATTTGAAAAAATTTGGGAGTTTTTCTTTTCCACTGTAGTTTTTCCTAAAATAACAAAGTTTCAAGTTATTTACATCTTATGGATAATGTTATGCTTTTATAAGATCTGTATAATGTCTGTGATAAAATTACTCCATTTCCTTCACCCAAATAGGTTTATAATAAGGAAGCCTGACATACCTGAAGGCTTCTAATTCCTTTAGGTGCTTATGTTGTGCCTTGAGTGTTGTTTCTAGTTCCAGTTTAGTTTGTGCAAGTTCACTCTTCAGTTCAGCAACCACCATTTTCTCAGAACTCAGTTGTTCCTGCAGTTCTGCTGCTCTGTCCTTCACACTGCTGAGCTCCATTTGCATCTCCAGCATCTGAGACTGCTTCTGCTGTATATTATACTCCAAGAGTTCTAAATGGAAAATTATTAATACTTATATTATGATCTTACAACCCATATTTGGTTTATAAATATTTTATTGATGAGAACTGATTGTTGATTGAGGAGATTACTGCAAAGCAAATGTGAAAAGATCACAGTCCCAAACTTGGCAGTTTATATAAATACTTAAAATGAATATTTTCCTCATAGTGCTAATGGTCAAGATTTCAGAACTATAAATACATAAGGATGATAACAGTTTAACAAAATATATTGATCAATGCAAGACATGAAATAAAAGAAACATCAGGTGTTCACAAATACTATACACAGAAATGTGTATTTGCTCAAGCAGAATTTCAATAGCTCAAACTAAAAATGCCAATAGTTTTTGAGAGCCACACAAAGCACTTTTAGGAGTTTGGCACATAACCGTGACTATAGTGCTGAGCATTTCTTGCTGGTTTTGTTTAGCACCCCTTTGCAGATAGTCCCTAGGAACTTTACTGTCATAGAAGCTTGGATTACGGTTTGGTCTTTAAACACCAACCAAACCTCTGCTACAAGTCTGTTACAATGAAAACAAGTGAAAGTATTTAAATCCCTAAGTATAATAAATGAAAAAAAATGTTAAGAAATATGCACCAGGAGTCTGCTTTTGCAAAAAAATATAAACCTGTATACATATGGCATTAATAAAGGTCTGCAGATAAATATATTTACCTAGGTGTTAACAGCTGTTATTTTAGGATTCAGGAGATTCTAAGGAGGTAATTTTTACTCTATTCTTTTGTTTCTCCAGTCTACCTTGAATGTATTTACAACTTAAAAAATTTTATCAAAGTTCATCACTTTATTACAATTCACTGATTTTAGGAGACAGGAATAACACTGGCCTTTAGAAGACAATCATGTTAGTTTAAGCTTTTTTTTTTTAAGATTTACTTATTAGAGAAAGAGAGAGAAAGAGAGAGCACAAGCATGAGGTGCAGAGGGAGAAGTAGAGAGAATCTCAAGCAGACTGTGCTGAGCATGGACTCTACCTCAGGGCCCTGAGATCATGACCTGAGATGAAACCGAGAGCTGGACGCACTATCCACTGGGCCACTCAGGTGTTCATTAGTTTAAGCTTTTAAAACTATTTCTTAGAAGAAGCTAAGGATCTACAAATATAAATATGTATCTATATATTTTCAATGGGGTTCTATTTAACTTAAATAATAACACACTAAAATAATACTAACCAACTCTTTAAAAATAATCTTCAATTAATCTTACATCTAAATATAAGATATATATAATCTCATTACACCTGTTTTCTCTGAGATATTTTAGATATTTAAAATTTTTAGTTGTTCAATGACAAATATGAGACTATGGTGTAATTTTCAAAATTTAAAAACGCATAGGTGTTTCTACCATTATATATCAAGCAAAACTGAAGACCAAAATGTCTCTTCACTAGATCTGATGAAAATTAGATTGTACTTTAATCCCTATTGATTTCCATCCATGGCTCAATTTATTATAACTGACATCCCTACCAAAAAATGGGGAAAATACATGAATGGGCATACCACGAAGGCAAAAATCCAGCTAGCCCACATCATATGAGGAAAGAATGAAACTATTTCAGTAATTAGAGAAATTACATTAAAATTACACAGTTAAAACCACAGTAACCATCCACTGCATATCCATCAGATTGGCAACAAAGGAAGGTCTGACAATGTCAACTACCAACAAATAAGTGAAGCAACAGGACCCCTGTACTCAGCTGGCAAGCACACAAATTGATAGGACCACTTTGGATTACAAAATAAATGTGAAATGATGTCTTCTATGACTGAGCAGTTCCACCCCTGGGTGTGTGTGTGTGTGTGTGTACACACCCAGAAAACTCACGTATGTATGCAGCAGCAAAATAGTGTAACAATGTGCAGAATAGTTGTAATAGCTAAAAAAATAGAAATAACCCAAATATTCAGCCATAGCATGGATATATAAATTGTGAGAATTATGTACCGTTAACAAAAGCAAATGAACTGGAGATAAATGCAGTAACTTAGAATATATACAGAATAATAAAGTTCAAAAGCAAGAAAACACCAAACTTATATGGTTTAGGAATACATAAATAGGTAGTAAAATTAAAGAATAATTAGGATAATTGTTCCCTCTAGGTTACCACAGTGGAGTGTGTTTGGGAAGGAGCTTCTGAGGTACTTGGCATGGGTAAAGTTTCCACAGACATTTGTTTAAAGATTTGTTATCCTGTATATTTTTGCATTTTGCACTTTTCTATATGTATATTTTAGCTTACAATAAAAAAGGATTAAAAAAGAAATAGTTACTTTCATTGTGGATTTCATTTTCTTTTAGGTGGTTATCTTCAGAAAGTACTTCAAAACAAAAAAAGATAATGAACTTAATGGTTTTTCTTTTTTTTTTAAAGATTTTATTTATTTATTTATTAGGAAAGAGAGAGAGTGAGAGAGAGCATGAGAAGGGAGAAGGTCAGAGTGAGAAGCGGACTCCCCATGGAGCTGGGAGCCCGATGTGGGACTCGATCCTGGGACTCCGGGATCATGACCTGAGCCGAAGGCAGTTGCTTAACCAACTGCGCCACCCAGGCGCCCTAATGGGTTTGTTTTAAACAACCTGATCAAAGCAATGCCTATTCATTTTAAGTTAAATATATCTGTTTAAAAACCAACTGGACAATCCTTTAATTCCCAGAGTAATTAATGTAGATTATTTCCAATATATGAGAATAAGAAGAAAATGTGACTAGAAGGAAATGTGTATATCTGTTTAAAAACCAACTGGACAATTCTTTATTTCCCAGAGTCATTAATGTAGATTATTTCCATTATATGAGAATGAGAAGAAAATGTGACTAAAAGGAAATGTGTTTTAGATGAATAATAATACAAAAAAGGGAAAGAGAGTGAAATAGTTCAACCTAATTGGCTGCCACCATGTGAGCCTGACGTACAGCATACCTTGGCTTGGTTGATCATTCTCTTGTTCTCTTTTCAGAGTCATTTTCCTACCATTCATTTGAGCATGCAGTGCTTGAATTTCAGATAACAAACTCCTTCGGTCTGCTTTTTGGAGGCATTCCATAGCTGCTTGGTATTCAATATTCTATAATAATGCAAAGCAAAAAATCAAGAGAAGAGAGTTGTTAAGAAGTCTGGAAAAAAAAAACATAAATGGAATACACATGCTGAAATTTTGGAAAGATGTTAATTTTCTCTTCCTGTTCATTAGGACTTACTTTTTAATTATTAATCTTCACATTTACTTTGAAAATTTTCAAACATACAACAAAACAAGAAGAATATAATAAACATTCATGTACACAGCCCAAGAAATAGCACCTATCAGGTAAAGTCCCCTCTATACAACTCCCTGAACACTTCCTCTGCATTACCTGCTTGAGACTCAAATTCTAAGTCTGGTGTTATTTTCATGTGCTCTGTATATTACCTTATATATATATACATACATACATGTATACATGTATACAGTATTGTTTTGCATGTTTTAAAACTTTATATAAATGGCATCATATGGTGTATTCACCTTTGTGTAATTTGTTTTCACTTAATGAACTTAAGTAAACTTCATGTTGGTGAACCATCTGCGTTGGCACATATAGGTCTATTTCACAATCATTTTCAATGTTATATAATACTTCATAGTATAGAGAGTACATTTTGAGTATCTTTTCATACATTTATTGGATACTCTTTTGTGCACCTATTTGTATCACTCGTTCATTTTTTCCAGTGGTTGTTTTATTCTCATTGGATATTTGGTCAGTAGTTTCCTTTCCTTATGATGTCTCTATGTGGTTTAAGAATCAGCAATAATGAGGCCTGGCTGGCTCAGTCGGTTAAGTGTCCGACTCTCTTGATTTCGGTTCAGGTCAGGATCACAGGGTTCTGAGACTGAGCCACTTGTTGGGCTCCGAACTCAGCATGGAGTTTGCTTGAGATTCTCTCCCTCTGCTCTTCCCCCTGCTTACATATGCTTTCTCTCTCTCTCAAATAGATAAATCTTAAAAAAAAAAAAAAAGTAGAAGAATCAGAGGAATACTGGTTTCACAGAATGGGTTGGGAAGCGTTCCTTTCTCTTCTTAATTTTAAGAGTTTGTGAAGGACTGCTATTAATTCTTGAAACATCTGGTAGAATTCACCAGTGAAGCCATCTGATCATAAACTTTTATTTTCCCTTTGTTAAAGTAATGAGTCACATGACTTATTTTTAATGGTATGCTACCTTTGCATTCCTGGGTAAGTATAAGGTGACTATGTCTCTAAAAAATATACAAGGATTTGGTGGGGCATTTTGTTTAGAAATTCTGCATCTATGTTCATGAATAAAACAGGCCTGTAAGTTTTCTTTCTTGTATTATCTTTGTCTGACTTTGGTAACAGGGTTATATTAGCCTCTTAACAAAACTACAAGGCATTCCCCCAGTAATCCAACAGTGGGAAGCATATATATAAGACTGGAATTAGCTATTCCTTGACTGTATGCTAGCTTCACCTGTAAAACCATTTGAACTTGGTATAATTCTATTTGCGTAATTTTTTAAATTGTTTTTATTTCATATTTTGACAATTTCTTCTACAGAAAAGCTCCAAAAATTGTGCAAGGAATTCCCATATATCATTCATCCAAATTCTCTGTTAACTACATTTGCTTTACCACTCTCTCTGTATATATATCTCTGTGTGTATGTATCTACACACATACATCATTATTTTTCTTTTCTAAAATACATGAAGATAAGTGGCAGACAGATGCTCTTTTACCCCTAAACACTGTAGTGTATATTTCCTAAAAACAAGAACATTCTCTTACAAACCACAGTACAGTTATGAAAGTAGAAATTAATCTACCATAATACTATTATTTAATGTACAAAACTTATTAGTTCCCATGTGCCCTTCAGCCAGTATTCTCTGATGATCACATGTAACATAACTACAGTACATTATCAAAACTAGATTTAGACATTGGTACAATTTTATTTAAATCACAAGCTTACTGAGATTTCATTAGTTTTTACAAGTAGTAATTCACTTTCCTGGTGTACAGTACTATGAAATTTTGTCACATGTCTAGGTCTTAGTCACTACCACCATAATCAGGGTACAGA
>JAPYYJ010001031.1:0-14759 GCA_028533885.1 Nasua narica | reverse complement strand
TGCTAAAACCTTCCAGCCTGACTCCCTTGGACGTGATCTTGGCTGTTAGAGCATAACCTCCTAACAGGATAGCAAAGGAGTGTGGGTCATGCTTGTTTTTTCACTCGTCTACACTTTTTGTGTAAAACTATGGAATCTCAGAGCCTTGGAGGTCATGGGATATTTCTTAATAGACTGGCTACTCTAAGTTAAAGCTGGAGATACAGAGCTTTAAAAATAGCTTCTGCTTAAAGGAATTCATGGTCCACGGAGGAGACTGCCCAGCTAGAGAGATCGTTTTGGGATACTACGATGCGTGCCAAGATAGAAGTCCAAACGAGTTGCAGAACCACCTAGAAGCAGCAAGTACCTAAATCGGGTAGATACCTCAAAAAAAGTCACAGAGTTGGCAAAACTGTTGAATGATTCCTTAGGGAGAACACAAGTTTGATGAGCAGCGGAAGAGCACAGAGAAGGGCGCTCCAAGCAGAAGGCAGAGTGTGATTGCTGAAAACAGGAAATTTAAGTCGACCAATCCCAGCCCTGAGTTCCGTAGCAGTTTCTAAGAAGTTCACCCTCTTCACCTTTGTGATAATTGTGTGCGAGGTACAGGATCAGCGAGAAAGGGAAAGGGCTTGGAGAACCACGAAGAGAAAGGAAGGTGGGAATAAATTAGAGGGCAAGAGGAAGAGAAAGGCAGGAAACTGGTATTTATGGAGTGCCTGCCCTGTGCCAGGTGGCTTTACGTTATCTCACTTCGTGTTACTGCTCCCACTTGAGAAGTGATGAAAATGTGGCTCAGAGAGATGAATGAATTCCTTCACCCTCCCTTCACTCTTCCGTCTAATCCCGCCCACCCCTCAGCCCCGTCCCTACTCTAAGTCTACCTCAGACCCCTGCGTGCTGTTGACTACCACCATTTGGATATCTTAACCTGTCCAGAATGCTGCCAATGATTGACCCTCCCCCCCAGTCTTCTCCTCCCCCCCTTTCCATGCCCCCTCCCCATCCATGTACATGCACAGGAAACCAGACCACTCTTTTTTTTTCTTAAAGATTTTATTTATTTATTTGACAGAGAGAGAGAGATCACAAGTAGGCAGAGAGGCAGGTGGAGAGAGAGGAGGAAGCAGGCTCCCTGCTGAGCAGAGAGCCCGATGCGGGGCTTGATCCCAGGACCCTAAGATCATGACCTGAGCCGAAGGCAGAGGCTTTAACCCACTGAGACACTCAGGTGCCCTAAATCAGAACCACTTTTGACCTTTCCCTCTTGCTCAACCCTACATTTGACGCCCCACTCAGTCCTGACCACGCCACCTCTGAGACGTCTCTCGAGGGCATGCCCTTCCTACAGCTTCTCTCTACCGCCTCCAAGCAGCCCGTCGTCACCTATCATCTGGTACGGCTGAAATAGTCTTACTTGACGTCTTTCTTCCATTCTTGCCACCTCCCAATCCAGCCTCTCTACCGGGCAACCCAGTAGATTTCTTAAACCCAGAAATTTCTTAAAGATGCTTGGCCCCTAGAGTCCATCTCATAATCCCTAATGGGGCGAGGCGTGCTCCCTATCAGCCCTGACCCTCCCCTCACTTTGGGGGTCTTTGCGTCCCACCCACCTCTTCACATGGCCGGGTCCTTATGCTTCAGATCTTTGCTTAAATGCTGTTTCCCCCAGAGAAATCTTCCCAATCTAATAAAAATATCTCCTATTTTTCTATTTATTATCTTCGCCTTTAAGCGTTTATGATGATGAATTGTAGTGATCTGTTTGTTTGTGTGTTTGTGTAATGCCTGTCTCCTCCACCGAGCCTAAGTTCTGTGCGGTGACTACTGTCTCCTTTGTTCGCCTCTGAATCACCGCCACCTTGCACAATGCCAAGCATTGAGTAGGCATTTAATATTATATATTAAAATATTATGTTTTGTTTAAAAAAGAATATTGGGGCGCCTGGGTGGCTCAGTGGGTTGAGCCTCTGCCTTCAGCTCAGGTCATGATCTCGGGGTCCTGGGATCGAGCCCCGCATGGGGCTCTCTGCTCGGCGGGGAGCCTGCTTCCCCCTCTCTCTCCGCCTACTTGTGATGTCTCTCTCTATGTGTCAAATGAATAAAATCTTTTAAAAAAACTTTTTTTAATAAAAATAAAATAAATAAATAAAAGAATATTCATTGAAACTGGTCCAGGATAAGGAAGAGCTTGGATTTAAACTCACTCTTTCTGACGCCAAAGCCCCAGTACCTTCCTCTCCACCGTCCTGCTCTCCTGTGCCCATCAAACCCGTGAGAACCAGCATGGACAGGCAGGCCACGTGCGGTCTTTCTGGAGTTCTCAGAGACGGGATGGAGAGCCTTCCGAACCTAACCCTGATGGGGCAGTGAGTTCTGTGAAGCCAGGGGCCATGTAGTCACTGTTTAGCAAAATGCCTGGCACAGAACAGGAGCTCAATAAATGATGAATGAACAAATGAACCACGAGAAACTCTTAAGTTTCTAATATGAACCGATGGGCATAGGTGCCATTTACTGAGGTGGAGAGGGGAGAGGAGGAAGAGGAGATTCATTGGTGGGTGGGGAGAGGAGGAGAGAAATGAAGAGTTTAGTTTCAGAATGACCTGCCCAGAAGGCACCAACGTTAGTATGCATGTGTCTCAGGAACCACGAGCCGTTTATCCATTCATTCCTTCATTTATTTGCTCATTCATTTAATCGACAAATGCCTGTAAAAGGTTTAGCTTAGGCCAAGCACTATGCTACATGCTTAACATGAGACAATAAGTCAGATACAGTTGAGTGAAGGAAAAGGATAAGAAAACAGATTAAAACGTGGAGTAGTGATGCCATTATAAAAATGAGCACATAGTTCCGCGGGACTTCAGAAGTGGAGGCAGAAAGACTTTCTAGGGAAAGTAACACCTCACTTGCATCTTGAAAACTGCAGGAAGTAGGTGCCAGCCTGACTGAAAGCCAGAGAAAGGGTGTTCGAAGCAAAGGAAGTAGCATGTGCAAAAGCCCAGTGGCAAAAGAAAGAAAAGCGTTCAGGGAACTATAAATAATCAGCAAGTGGGAATCATGGTGTTGGGAGCAGTAATGCTCCAGGGGAAGTAGTAAGACATCCCAGCCGTGGACCTCTTCAACATCCCTGCTGTCTCCCCATTCGGACAGAGACAATAGATAATGCTGAAAGTCGAGTGCAGATGTTAGTAAAGTCACTGTGGCTCACAGAGATGTGTGTGAGGAGAAAGTGGGGTTGGAATCATAAGCTTGCACCAAATTGATAAGAGCCTTATTTGCCATAATAAACCGTATGATTTCTAGGGGCGATGGTAGCCACTGAGAGCTTGGTGGTGACATGATCAGCTACATATCTTAGAAAGAGAACTCATAGCTAGCATGAAAAATGGATTTGGATTCACAGGGACATAACCAGAAGCCACTTTCTGTCATATTTTCTGTCAAGAAGATATTCTTTTTTTTTTATATATATATTCTTCAGATTGGAAAACAAGGACAGTAAAAAAAATACCGAAGTCTGAGACCGTGTGTGTGTTGTGGTGTGTGTGTGTGTGTGTGATTGTAAGAAGCTATCTACAAGACTCCCTATTCTGACCCTCATGGGTCAGCTGAACTACTTGCCACGTCCTGGGTTTGCTTCTATGCCGGAAGGCTCTTGCCACCTCTTCTCGAAAGGTCCTCCCTGCCTCGTGTCCATCTGAAATTAAAACTGTAGGTCTCAATTCAACCTTCCTTGTCCCTCTTCCCCCAGCCAGATTTAGCAGTTCCATTCTCTGGGCATAACAGCTGCTCTAGAACCACTAGTTTTCTTTTTCTTTCTTTCTTTCTTTCTTTCTTTCTTTCTTTCTTTCTTTCTTTCAGAGAGACAGAGAGAGAGCGCGTGTGTGCAAGTGGGGGTAGGGGCAGAGGAAGAGAGGAGAGAGAATCCCAAGCAGACACCCCTTCAAGAGTAGAGCCTAACATGGGGCTCGCTCTCATGACCCTGATGTCATGACTCGAGCTGAAATCAAGAGTCGGACACTCAACTGACTGAGCCACCCAGGCATCCCTACACCTGCTAGTTTTCTCATCTGTCTCTCAAAGTAGACTGTCAGCTCCTCGAGAGCTAAGACTGTGCAAGTTTCCTTGTATCTCCGGCATCAGGTACACTCAGGGTAAACAGTAGGTACTCTAAATATTAGGCAGACTAAGATTTATTAGAATACTAATAACTGGGATGGTCTAATGTGAAATTTAATAAATGCAAATTCCTGTGCTTAGATCCAAAACTTCAGCTGTACCAGGAGAGGATGGGAAAGCAAGATTATTCATTCAGCAAACATCTATTGACTATCAAGTACGTGCAAGGTACTATGCTTGATACGGGATATAACGCCGGCAAGCAGGGCGACACATTCTTTGCCCTCACGGAGTTTACAATCTGTTGGGAGGATCGATTTTAAACAAGTGGTTAATGTAAGCGAAACGCTACAGAGAAGAACAGAGAGAGCAATGGAGATCCAGCCCCATCCAGAGGGCCAGGGAAGACTCTACAAGGAAGTGCTATATAATCTGATTGGAAAGACAGCTGTTCCCTAGGCAAAGCCAAGGGTCGGTGGGGCCTGGTGGTGGGGGGTTGGGGTAGGAGATGAGGGTCGCAGCAGATCTCAGCTCTGTTACTACTTCCATAGGTCAACTTTCCCTGACCTTCTTGACAAGGTCACATCTCCTATAGCAACATGGAAGGCTCTTGCAGAACTTATCTGTGTCACAGACTCACGTGTATTTCTATCATTACTTGACGAATGCCCATCACAGCCCTAGACTGTATGCGCGGTGAAGAGACTTGTCTCGTTTTGTTCACCAGTGTATACCCAGGGCCTAGTACCATACCTGGCACACGGGAAGCTCTCGATTGATGTTTACTGAATGAATGAAAGCGTAAGTAAATGAATTAGCGAGAGAATGAATGAGAAGGTGGGCATTCCAGGCAGAGGGAACAAGCTACGAAGACCAAGACTGAAGACTAAGGTGTCTGGGAACAGAGTGAGGGGGAGACCAAGAGTGAGAAAACCTGAGGGTTTGGTGGACGGTCAGCTATACATGGAACAACAAAGGAGGAGAGATGGCCACAAACTTAGGCTTCATTGAGAAAAATCTCTCTAGTCTGCTCTGGCTAGACTAAACCCAGGGTATTATTTTCTTTCCAGGGGGTCACACTTTAGTAAAGACTGTGACAAGTATTTGCAAAACATTTCCATATGGGGAGTTCTGTCACATAATGGAAAGATCATGGGATTTCTGATTCAGACAGACACCTGAGTTTGAATTCCGGCTCCACGGTGTGCTCGCTGGGCTGGACGAACCACTCCACTTATCCCAGAGCCTGTTTTCTTGTCTATAAAATAGAAATAATATTATCCAAAGTTCTGAAACCTAAATAAAATAACACATAAAATGCCTAATACGAGAGGCACGTGAGTAAATGTGAGCCCCCGCATCCGTTAGGAGAAAAAGAACTCTGGGCTATTTGAGATGAATAAATATTTATTTATTTTTAAGATTTTATTTATTTGAGAGAGAGCATGAGCAGGAGGAGGGGGAGGGGCAGGGGCAGAAGAGGAGGCAGAGAGATAGGGACAAGCAGACTCCCCGCCGAGCAGGGACCCTGACTCAGGGCTCCATCCCAGGACCTTGAGATCTTGACCTGAGCTGAAGACAGACGCTTAACTGACTGAGCCATCCAGGTGCCCCAGGGAAGGCTACTTGAAGGGGGCAAAATCTGAGCAGGTCCCTTAGAGACTGGGGGACTTTATTTTATTAAAGAAAAGAGAGAGGCCTCAGTTGAGGGGTTGGGCGATCACTGACTATGGCAATATACTGGGCCCTATGCACTGATAGAGAACCAAGTAGAGCCCATTCCAAGCTCCCAGCCAAGAATTTCCCTTCTGGGCAGCAACCTTCTATGGCTTATCTCACCTTCCCAATGCGAATATAATGCCCAGGAACCATCTCTGACGAAGCCACCATTTTTGGAAAGTAAGGACCCTACAGCCTGGTTCAGGATTTGCTTCCAAACTCGGGCAACCTCCGAGAACCTGCCCTCTTTGAGCTTATATGGTACATGCACTCCGCTAACGGAGCTTTGAGGAAGTGTGTGCACGCGCGTGTGCGTGTGCCCACATGCACACGTGTGCACACACTAAAGCCCGCAGCCAAGCCCAAACAAAGCATGCTAGCCGCACTGGAGCCCGGCCGGAACATCCAACAGCAGCCCATCCAGAGGGTAGCTTCGGGTATGGAAGGGCTAGGAAGGGAGAAGGGAGGCGAGAGATGGGAAAGAACATATGTTCAAAAATAAACACTGCCTCCTGCTAAATGGTCTAGAAAGCATCTGTAAGAGGGGCTCTGGGCTGTGGGGTTTCCGAGGATGGTTAGTGCGAGAATGTTTTGTCTGTACAGTTGGGGTGGGGGGCTTCCACATCCTGCCCCACTGCCACATCTGGGGAAGTCATCTGTGCTGGGCTGATGGCTCCCCGAGCACTCCTATTTTAATGGCTCGTGGTGCCGCAAGAAGTGGCCCTGGAATGGCCATTCCAGGCCGCCCTGGGGAAGGGTCTGGGGCAGGCCCCAGACTGCCTGTTTGCTTTCTCCCTCCCCAGCCCATCTCCCACCTTCCAGGCCCTCTCTGCCTTGGTGAGCTGGCCCGCATCCTGGTTGGCATCCCCCAGCTGCCCGCGGGGTGACAGTGGGACCAGGGGACGTTGGCATGGGGCACGGGGAATGGACCCGGCCCTCCCCTCCCCTTGATGAGGCACCGGCTCCCACATCCATCGCGGTTTTCTTTCTTCTTTTGATGCCGCTGTCTCATCTCCTCGCAAAAGAGGGAGGTTCAGGGTTATGGGGTCACTTCCAAGACCAAGTGGTGCAGAAAGGGCAGGCACAGCACATTTTGAAAGAAGTGCTTCTCTCTGTGAAGCATGGTATTAGGGCAAGAAATGAAAAGAGCAAAAAGCAAAGAGCTCTGGTGAGGGCTCCTGCCTCTGCTGTCCCCTCAGGTCTGAGAGGACCCCCTAGTCACTTCTGCCCTCGGGCTCCAATGCAGCCCCATCCCAGAGACAGCCCCTCAGGCCGAGACAGATGACTGTAGGTGCGGACAGACCTGCTCCCCGGAGAACTCTGAGATGGGGCCGTTCTCCCTGCCTTGCTGACAGCCCCAGAGAATTACCAGGCGAGACCCAGGAGAAGGGGCACCCCTGCGGAGAGAACTGCAGGTTGCCAGGATTGAGTAAGGGGCCAAGGCTTCAGCAAAGGCGAGGCCCCCCACCCCCATGCACACACATGCACGTCGGTGTCCCCCGCGCGGCAGCCTGGCTCGAGTGGGGGCCCACAGCGCATGGGGAGAAGCTGGAGGGGCCAGAGGAGAGGGGAGGGTTTGCACTCCTCTCTCGGCAAGGGCTCGTAAAGCTGCAGGTGTGAGATGTTGTTATTTAGTCTAGAGCCTGGTATGTGACAGCCCGGGCCCTCTCTCCTGCGACTGCCGCCGCCACCGCCTCTGCTGGCCAGATAATTAGTCCATTACGACTCTCCCACCTCGGGTGGGTGGGGGCAGGGCGAGAGCCCACCCTCAGACTCCTTGTAATTCAACTTCCTGTGTTTTATGGAAGCGGGCTGTTGGGGGCAGTCAGTGAAAGGCCCTTCCTAGGCTTGGCCAACCCTTCACTCGGCTCCCAGCCCCCACCGCTCTCCTTCCCCCCCCCCAACCCCCAAACCCAGTTGCTGCGGTGACCAAAGGTTATTTCCCAGCTTCGTATTCCAACTAATTTGTAAAAGTTTTTTTTTACATCTCTTACCTGCCGAAAACATGAATACGAGCTGGGGTCTATCTCGTCCGGAGTCTCGCTCTGCCCGTCTCTCTTCCTCCGCATCTCTCCTCTGTCCCGCTCTATTTTTATTACACG
The DNA here is from genome assembly GCA_028533885.1 of Nasua narica. Taxonomy (NCBI): domain Eukaryota; kingdom Metazoa; phylum Chordata; class Mammalia; order Carnivora; family Procyonidae; genus Nasua; species Nasua narica. The sequence continues at coordinate 6,831 of JAPYYJ010001031.1, read as the reverse complement.
CTTATCGCCTTTTTCCCTCCTGCTTTTGAAATTGATTTCCTTTCCTTTCTCCCCCTATTCAGGACCTAAACGCTGAATGTTCGATATTTCATTTGAGACCGCTAATCGCATTACTGCCCTTGACGTTTTACAGATATCATATTATGGGCGCAAATTTGGCAAATTATTAGCGCTGTAATGTATAGCTTGTCAGAGGTATTTAAGACGCTAAGAGCCCAAGGCTTATCGGGGTTAGCAGAGAGCTCTCGTGGAGCTTTTGAAATGCAGAGAGCCGGTTATAAAACACACTCTGACTCTCTCTTCAGCTGGTGAAAAAAAGGAAAAGAGAAAAAGAGAAAGAAAAAGAAAAAAAAAAAATGTCACCCGTCTATCAGAGGCTTCCAGGGCTGATAACAAGCAAAATTCTTCTCTGTGGGTTTCACTGGAAATGTGAGAAGCTTTTAAAACATTTCTCAAGCTGTCTGGAAAAGAAAAAAAATCTTTATTGAAAGGATGTAGCAATCTTTTTTACTGTGGCCTATTTATCTCTGGGGAAAAAGCTGTAACAAGAAGATCCCCTACCGGCCATCAGCCATGTCACGGCCTGCCTGGCTTTGGTGGCAGGACTTTGGTGTGGGGGGCTTGCTGAGAGAGAGTGGGGCCACCTTTGGCAGAAAGGGGAAAGGCTGCAGGCTCTAGTGCATTCCTCTGGGAGAGAGAGAGCTTCGGTGCAACATCTAGCGCCCTCCTTGCTCAGGGCTCATTGGACCCAATCTCATCACATCCCTTTTGAACGAATGCATGATTGAACCGAGCAACAAAATAAACAGAGCCTTGAAACGGCTGCCGCCCCCAGCCCCCGCTTTGGCTGGCCCACCTGTGCCCTGAACCTGTTGGCTGGCCCCTAGCACCATCAGCAGTGAGGTGCTGGCTCAGCAACCCCCCCATCAGCCCTGCTCTCTGAGCCTACACCGGCCTCTTGGTCTTCTTGTCATTGCCATCTGCTGATGACATCTCCCCTCTGGTCACTGTGAACTTTGGCCCTTGGCTCCCTATCCCGCCCCCCCAACCCCGGGCCCCTAGTCCTGCCTTCGTCCTGGGAATTTCATCCAGGGGCCATCCAAATCCCAGATTCCCTGCTCCAGTCTCCTTCACTCCTACACCAGAAGGCCAGAGGAGCATGGCCCCACCCTCCGTCTGACTGTGTCCCAGGATTTCTTCACCTCAGAAATCCCACATTCTAGCCAGACCCTTCTATCCTCCTACGCCTGTGCCTACTTCCTCACTGCGGCAGAGACCGGGTTTTGACCTTAGACCCTCAATCCTTGGACCATTCCTAAGGTAACAAGCCCATCAGTCCCTCCTAGGCTTACTTTTGTTCTTAGCAAAACTTGACCGTTTGATCAATCTCTTTAAAGAATTCCTTGGTTCCGTTTCCTTACCCCTCTGCCTTTCTGCCTATCTCAGATCCAACTCCGCGTAAGTATCTACTTTCTTCCCTACCTCCGCCCTGTGAAGCTGGACTGAGAAAAATCACACAACCGTTCTGCCTGGTAAGAACTCTAGCTGGGCCCTGAATGCTTCTCGCCAGTCCTCTAGCTTGGCCAAGAATCAATTCCCTTTTCCATTTTCCACAGCAGTTGTTTTCAGCCTTTCCTTTCCTCCCTCAAAAAATTTCCTCCCTTGCCTCTGTTTACCTCATTCTCCCTAGATGACTTCATTTCCTGCTTTCCAGAGAGACTAGAGGCCAAAAGCTCAACTTCCCTCCCCTTTAGCCTTATGGTTGACCAGATGACCAGAGGGTCATCTCGGCAGTCTTGCACCCAGACTCAGTACTGAGCCTGTCCCTGCGCCCTGGTGCCCCTCTCCGCTGCTCCTTGAGACCTTGTACCGCCATATCTTCTTCAACGTCCCTCTTCCCACCGGTGCCTTGCCCTCTACCTTCAGGCACCCTCAAGTCTCCCCTTCAAACCTTGTTCTACACTGTTGTTCAAGCACATCGTCCTCGTTCTCTTTACTAATAAACTTGTTCAAAAGCAATCCTAACTCTCACATGTCCGTTGCCCCATCTCAGCTCTCTCAGGCCATTGTAGACTATGTTCCATCTCACTATTTTATGGATACTTGGATCACCTTTCCTCTCTTCAAATTCTCTTTTTTCTTAGCTTCTCCAACTTGTTTCTTTGGGTTTTATCTACTCCTTCTTGCTCTCATTCCCCAGCTTCTCCTCCCGTGTACGTCCCTTCCACATGGCTGCTACCCAGAGTACCCTTCACGCGTCTCTTTTGACTTCATGCCTCCGCCCTGCTTGAGCTCATCCATTCCAGTGGTGCCACCAGCCCTCTCAACACTGATGACCCCATGGCTACAACATCAGCCTCAACCTCTCTCCTGAGCTTCATGCCTCATAGTCCAACGGCAAACTCACTACCTTGACCCCTTGCAAGGCACCTTATATTCAATGTATTCAAAAGTGACACCCGTATATTTTTTTCATTCTGCAACTTAAATGATCCTTAAGCACCATTCAACCAAACACACAAGGAAAACCTGGTTCAATCTAGATTCTTCCCCCTTTCCCCGCCCTTTACTTGTCTTCCTTCACCTGAAATGGAAAGAAATATGGGGAGGTAGCAAAGGAGTAAGTCCCTTGTCTTGAAGTACCTCATATCAAAATAAATTCCAGATTAATTAAAAAGTTAAATGCAGGGGCGCCTGGGTGGCTCAGTGGTTTAAGCCTCTGCCTTCAGCTCAGGTCATGATCTCAGGGTCCTAGGATTGAGCCCTGCATCGGGCTCTCTGCTCAGCTCTCTGCCTGTCTCTCTGCCTACTTGTGATCTCTCTCTTTCTATCAGATAAATAAAAAATACCTTAAAAAAAAAGTTAAATGCAAAGGATAGGCCATAGCTAGATCTGTATCAGATACGAATATGTATAACCAGTTAGGGAAGGACCTTCTTAGCATAAACATGATGGAAGAAGTCACCAAAGCTTTTAGATTTCTGTACAGCAATGAAAGTCCTGCCACAAACAAAAATAAAAGATAAATACCCAAATGCTGCCTGAAAAACAAAGATTTGCTTTAAACGCAGCAGAACATTTGGTATTCTTAATATATAAAGAGCTCTTACAAATCAATGAAAAGCACTACTAGCTCCATATAAAATGCATGAACAAGCAGTTTGCAAAAGAAATAGGAAAACCTTCAAATTAATATAGCCAGTATAAATTAAATAAATGAGATAATATTTTGCCTCTACAAGTGGACAACTTTTAAAAGTTCAGTGTTAATAAGGGTGGGGTTAGATATGCATTTTTATATACTATTAGTAAAAGCACATATCTGTATAACCTGTCTAGAAGCAATTTTGTAATGTGTAGCAAAAGCCTTAAAATATTCATGCCCTTTATTTCAGTAATTTCTTTTTTGGAATCTATTCTAAGAAAATAACTGGACATGTGATCAATGATTTATGCATAAGGATAACCATTTCAGTATTATTTATAGCCAGGGAAATATGAAAACAACCTAACCATTCAACAACCAGGGAATGAGTACATACATTATAGTAAAATCATATAATGGGGGCGCCGGGGTGGCTCAGTTGGTTGGGCGACTGCCTTCGGCTCAGGTCATGATCCCGGAGTCCCGGGATTGAGTCCCACATCGGACTCCCACCTCTGTGGGAAGTCTGCTTCTCCCTCTGACCTTCTCCCCTCTCATTCTCAGTCTCTCTCTCTCTAATAAATAAATAAAAAAAAATTAAAAAAAAAATCATATAATGGAATATTGCACTGCCATTACATAACCATGTTTTTGGAGACTATTTCAGAGAATATTTTGGAGAATATTAGCAGAGATCCTAAAATAAGGTTAATTAAAACTATGCCTAGAAAAAATAAAGGGAATTACATCAACATATTATACAGAGTGGTGGGATTATAGATCACTCACTGAGTTTCCTTCTCTAGAGTTCTCTTGGTTTTCTAAATTATCTACAATGGACATATGTTATATTTACAATTAGAGAAAAAAAATTCTTCTTTTTTTTTTTTTTTCTAAAAAGCCACCCCCTGGGTGGCTCAGTTGATTAAGTGTCTAACTCTCGATTTCGGCTCAGGTCATGATCTCAGGGTCCCGGGATGGAGCCCAGCGGGGAGTCTGCTTCAGGATTCTCTCTCTCCCTCTGTCCCTCCCTCACCACCACTTGGCTCTCGTGCTCTCTCTCTCTCTCACATAAATAAATCTTTTTTTGTTTGCTTTTATTTATTTATTTGTGTGACAGAAAGCACCAGCAGGGGGAGAAGCAGGCAGAGGGAGGGGGAGAAGCAGGCTAGCCACTGAGCCAGGATCCTGACATGGGGCTCGATTCCAGGACTGCAGGATCATGACGTGAGCCGAAGGCAGATGTTTAACCATCTGAGCCACCCAGGCGCCTTCCCGACCATTTTTAAATGCGAGTGTGACTGCGTCACTGTTTTTTTCAATCCTTGCTATGCTTTCTGAAACCCTTACATTCAAGGTCTTCGGTAAGTTGCGCTAAGTGTCTCACCCCGCCCATTACTTCAGTCTCGCTTCACACATACCTCATCCTCCCTAAACTCGCCCTGCTGGTGTGCAGTACCACAGCTTTGCCCATCTTGTCCCTTCCACCTGTTGTAGCCCTACTTCCCTTTTCCACCCGGAAAGAGCACTTCTTAACAGACTCAGCTCGAGGACTCCCAGCACTTAGCTGTTCTCTCTGGCGCGCGCCTGGACCTCTGTCATGACAGTTAACGCCGTGAGATGTAAGGATGTTGAGTCTTTTTTCCTTATTTTTGTTATTTTCTCAGCATCTAGCACAGTGCCTGGCATATAGTAGATGTTTAATGAATATCAGATAAGTGATCAATTTGAGGATTTCCGATTCTTCCCTGCCCCTTTGATGACAAAGAGCATGACATTTCAGGGTAGAAGAGCTCTGGTCTCAACCTCCTTGTTTGAATTCCCTCTACTAGGGCTAACTAACATCAACCAACCTCTGCTTGAATACCTCTTATGAGGGGGAGCTCATTACTTCTTAAAGCAGTCCTTGTCTGGATATCTGATTGATAGAAAATACTTTTCTTAAAAAGAACCCAAATTTGAGGAGTCTAAATTAGCTTTCACTTTCTATTCTTGGTTTTTTTCATGGGGGACACAGAGGAGTCAGCTCCCTCTGCCTTTATCAGCCTCCTTTTTACAAACTGATGATTCTCCCCCTTTCTTTCTATGGTGCTGAGTCCCCTGCCCTGCCTTGCAGTACTGTTTACCGCAGTACTTACTACAGATGATCTCTACCTCACTTAGTGATATGCTGCTGACGGTTCATGGTAGTGCTTTGCATGTGGACAAGCTCTATGGTTTACAGGAGCTCTTCACGTGTATGGTTGCTTGGGGCTCTTGGAGAATAGTGCCCAGACCAGCACTGCCCAAGGCAGCTGACCCAGGATGGAGCAGGCATTCATTGCTTTGTGAATGCCGTGGGATCTCTCACTCACTGCTGGCTCCTACTGAGCTGGTTACCAACCCAAATCCCAAACTGTTCATTGCTGAGTCATGTCTCTTTCACCCCATCCTATGCTTTTGGGTTTTTATTTTATTTTATTTTATTTTATTTTATTTTATTTTATTTTATTTTAGATCTTATTTATCGGCGCCTGGGTGGCTCAGTTGTTAAGCGTCTGCCTTGGGCTCAGGTCATGATCCCAGGGTCCTGGGAGAGAGCCCCACATCAGGCTCCCTGCTCAGGGGGAAGCCTGCTTCTCCCTCTCTCTCTGCCTACTTGTGATCTCTTTCTCTCTGGCAATAAATAAATAAAATCTTTAAAAAAAAAAAAAAAAGATCTTATGTATCTATTTGAGAGAGAGATCAGAGGGAGAGGGAGAAGCAAACTCACTACTGAACAGAGAGCCAGATGCGGGACTCGATCCCAGGACCCCGAGATCATGACCCTCCGAGCTGAAGGCAGACGCTTAACCGACTGAGCCACCCAGGCGTCCCATACGCTATTGCGTTTTTAGATTCAAATTTGGACCTTTACATTGATGATGATGATGATGATGATGATGATGATTATCTTTACTGTCATTGAGTCCCTACTGTATACCGGGGTAGGCACTTCAGATACATGCATATATTGATATCTTCTATCCAATATTTTAGTCCTTATTAATGTTATGGGTGGGCTTTATTATTTCCGTTTTATAGGTAGGCAAACTGAAGCTGAGAAAGCAAAGCAGTTTTCCCAAGGGTGAATAGCTTAGAAAAGATGGCAGTATTTTCAGACTTCAAGCCCATGTTCTTTCTTTTGTCTTTTTCCTCTTCTCATGATAACAGTGCATCTTTCTATGGGGAAGAAGGATTCGGACAGTATGACTTCAGTGCTCTTCATGAGCCTACCCAGGGTTAGGGGTGCTGCGTCAGGGGTCTCCATTGCTCTCCATCACTGCCCTGGGGAGGGCATCAGTAGCTTGCTTCCTGTCAGGCTCCTACAGGGAGGGAGCAGCCCAGAGGAGAGGAGGTCCCAGGGCTTTCTGTTGAACCAGCCCCTGAAGATGCCCCTGGCCACCACATGGGAGCAAGAGGGAGCTTCCAGGGTCCTCAGGGAACAGGGTGGTGGCCTGCCGGGACAGCAGGATGGAGCCACAGCGGAGCTGTCCCCGGACCGGGTCGGTAGCTCCATGTGCCATTGGGGACTAAACTCAAAGGAAGGAGAAAGTAGATGACAATGAAGCAAAGGGCTTTCGCTATCACAGAAACTGGGATTTGCCCTTCTCTCTGGCTTTGGAGGGGACTGCCTGGCTTTGAGTGCCTAACGTATGCTGGATTAG